>ML661897.1:30160580-30205389 GCA_007570785.1 Antilocapra americana | reverse complement strand
TTTAAAAAAAAAAAAAATCTGCCTGCAAAACAGGAGACTCAGGTTCAGTCCCTGGGATGGGAAGATCCCCTGCAGAAGGGAATGGCTACCCACTCCAATATTCTTGCCTGGAGAATCCCATGGACAGGAGTCTGGCAGGTTACAGTCCATGGCATCACAAAGAGTTGGACACGAACAAATGACTAACACACACACACATATACTAGGTGCTACAAACTGAATGCTTGTGTCCCCCCCAAATCGATCTGTTAAACCTTAATTCCCCATGTGATGGTGTTTGGAGGTGGAGTCTTTGAGAAGCAATTAGATCGTGAGGGTAGAGCACCATGACGGGACTAGCAGCCTTATGAAAACAGGAAGAAACACCGAACCCGTCTCGGCAAGCACCAGCCAAGGAAGAGCACATGAGGACACTGCTCCAAAGAGGGCCCTCACTGAGAACCCAGCTGTGCTGACACCCTCACCCTGGGTTCCAGCCTCCAGAACTGTGAGAAAGAAATATCTGTTGGGTAAACCCTCTGGTCCATAGTATTTTGTTATAGCAGCCCCAGTGGACAGAGGCAGTAACAAGGAAAAAGCCCACATCACTGGGTGGAAGCAGAAATATCAAGGAGCCCAGTGAAGGAAGCAGCATCTGGGTAGCTGAGAGCATGCCCTGCCCCACCCACAACAGCCAATCATAGGTGATGCCTCTAGTGTGAACAAACCTGACCAACTTGTACTCTGATTCTCTCTGCATAAGCAGCATCCCCTCACAGTGGGTCATGTGTCATTCCTCCTGCCAATCACCCAGGGATGGAGTGGGCTCTCACTCAGAACTCCACCAGTGGTAGCCTCAGCTAGACAAGGGGTGCACCTCGTCTCTCTGGAGTGTGAGCTTTAGGGAGCCCAGATGTCCCGGAGGGTAAAAGGTGCAGGTGCTGTCTGTCTAGTCGTTCTGACCTCCCTGTAGTGGCCAGAGCAAGAAGTGGCGGAAACCCTATCTTGCAAACTGAGCATCTAGGCTGCTTCTCTCTGTGTCTGTCTTCCCAGAGCCTTTAGCAATGTTCCACATTCCAGCCTCGTGTCAATCTGTCACAGGAAATTCCAAGAGGAATACTCTGGGTACTCTTGGCCCAAAGATCAAGGGTGAGCAGGACCCCTAGTGAGGCCAGTAGCAGAAGCCAGCACGAGATCCCCAAAGAGAAGATGGGTCTCACAGTCTCTGGCCAGACAAAGGATCCCAAGCGCCTCCCCACAGAGTCCCCCCACCCCAGCCACTGCAACCTTGCTGGTTTAGTCTTCTTCAGGAGGATGGTGACCTCTTTATCCCATGGCACTCCTGGGTGCAGCTCTGCTCCAAGGCCAGATGGACCTCTGAACAAGGTTCATTCATCTGAACAAGGCTCATCTGCCCCAAGAAACAGCTGCTTTCTGGGCCATCAGAGTAACCCAGGGATGGCTTGGTAGGGAGCAGAGCAGAACTGGGATTTCAAGAGAACCTGAGTGGAAATGCTACCATCTAGTTCACTGCATGGCTCTATTTCTATTGCAGAGGCAATCAATCACCTGCGTCCTGTCATTGGATTGTCAAGGGCCTCTACCTACTTCATTAACTCTCCAACCCCAACATGAAGCCTGGCCCAGAGTGGATGATCAACAAACAGTTGTCAGATAAACAAAGGAGGGACTTCCCTGTTGGTCCAGTGGTTAGGAATCGACCAGCCAATGCAGGGTGCACATGTTCCACCCCCGGTCTGGGAACTAAGATCCCACATGCTGTGGGGCAACTGAGTCTGTGCGCCACAACTACTGAGGCCCAAGCGCCTAGGGCCTACACTCCACAAGAGAAGCCACCACAATGAAAAGCCTGCCCACCTCAGTGAAGAGTAGGCCCTGTTCACTGCAATTAGAGTTAACATGCAGCAAAGAAGATCCAGCTCAGCCAAAAATAAATAGATAAATTTCTTAGAAAATGAATAAAGGAATGATCCCAGGACTCCCAGCCCACTTGCTACTGGTGAACTAGTGGTCCCAGGAATGACTAGCTGGGTTCTAGCAGATCTGCCCTGTCTACCATTCTGCCCCTTCCATGTCAGTGGCAGGCATCACTAATCAGTCACAGCTCCCTTTGCTAGATTCATAATCCTCTAGGCAGCCAATCCAAGTTGGCCATCTGGAGATGGAAGAGGTTCTTAATTTGGGGGAGGTCAAGGAATTCTTTAAGAATCTAATGAAAGCAATAAGTTTCTCTCCAGAAAATACACATAAAACTTTATATATGATTTCAAGATATTCAAGATTCTCTCCTTTCAAAGAAGGAAAGGCTTGGAAGCCCCCCAACCACCTATGAAAATAACCATTTTGAGCTAACCTGCTGAAAACATCAGCCAACAGATTCTGTAGAGTCCAAAAGAAGCTCAGGGACAGCCTCAGACAGCCAAGAATCAAACCCAGACCTGTCCAGCCACACTGCTTACAGATACCAGACACACTTCAAGCTAGGCAAGGGGGCGAGGGTCTTGCTGAAGGGGCACCTGCTCGCTCCCTGCAGACAGCTGAGACAGGAGACCCCAACCCCTCCGCCTTCCCAGCAACCCTCTCAGACAAGRACAGTGTCCACTGCATAAAGGAGCCCAGGCAGCTAGGATAGCCCCAGGCTGAAAACTATTTATACACGTCCTTAGCACCCAGAGGTTAAATTACAGCCCGAGATGTGGCACAGGGCCAGCCCTGAGTTATTTATATCCATATCCTCTTGGCAGACCAAGAAGAACAGAGCATTCTAGGGGGCCTCTCCAAGAAAAACCTACAGGCACATAGTTTACAAAAACAACACAATCACAATCATCCTTCCCATAGCCCCACAACTGCAACCCTACACACACACACACACACACACACACACACACACACACACACACACACACACACAATCTGGACCATCCTTGCAATGAGTGTAAACTGAGAAAGTAGAAACCAAAAGATTATGTTCTAAAAAGGAAATAGGTCACGGCCCACTGAAGGGCTGGCGTGAGAGAAATTA
Organism: Antilocapra americana; assembly: GCA_007570785.1. Classification (NCBI taxonomy): domain Eukaryota; kingdom Metazoa; phylum Chordata; class Mammalia; order Artiodactyla; family Antilocapridae; genus Antilocapra; species Antilocapra americana. Next base: position 30,202,364 of record ML661897.1, on the reverse strand, counting down.
GCCAAATTCTGTGGAATCATTCCAGGAGATTCTCCAGGCTTTCCAGACTCCACATCAGGAGCCTTTGAAAGGAAAAGCCTCTCCTGGTCTTAAGTTCACAGTACTAAATGCCCATGAGATGTGAACAAGATGAAGGCAGAAGGCAGCGTTCCTGGGGTGCAACTTCAAGATGAGTTGGCCCCATGTTTCGAGCAGGAAGCTTCCACTCTCAGAGGCTCCCTCCCTCTGACCCCAAGCTGATCCTGGTCCAAAGAGCAGGAGGAGGATTCAGAAATGCTTCCAACACCCCGGGGCCCCAGCAGGAAAATACCCTTGTTTAACCAAAGCTTCTTCAAACCCTTCTGTTTAGTTCTTAGTGACATTCATAAGACAGCACAGCAGAGTCTGTTAAATATCACACGGAATGTATGAGGCCTGCTGCTAGGGGTGGTGCACAGCACATCAATGGACTTGCTTTAATGTCGTGCCAGGTGAAGGGAGTTTTAGAGAGCTGCCCCCCATAGACGTCCTGGGCCAAGATTCACTCAGAGAAAAGCCCCAATAGAAGTCCTGGGCCAAGATTCACTCAAAGAAAAGCCTGGCAGGGCTGGGCCAAGTCCCAGAGCTGAAGGGTGAAGGGGGGTCGACAGGTCCAGTGAAGTGCAAACTGGGCACTAGAGTCCTAGAGTGTGGGGCATGTTCTAAGACAGCCTGCAACGGCCATGTTCCCAAAGAGTCAGCCCAGAGAGGCTCTCCCATGACCCCCATCAAGGCCAGTTCCATTCATTCAAGTATCTAGGAAAGGAAGACTTGAGGATCCCCAGTTTCTGCTCCAAATACAATGGCACTGGGCTCTCCATCTTTCACAGTCAAGATGTCCACCTGTGGTGCCCACCAGGTGGGCAGAAACCTGGAGGACACCAAGGCCAGGAGGGAAGGGAGGCCACAGTGGAGAACTGCCTGGTCTCCAGGGGTCCCTCCCCAGGCACTCCTCACTCCCTGGGCTCATCACAGACCACAGAGGCAGGGTCCAGGTGTCAGCAAGCCAAGCCTGCAAGAGCATGGAAAGAAGTCAGCTCCTCTCCTTCAAACTTGCCCTTCCACTCCATCTACCTCGGTGAGGCATCTCTGGTCATTTCCTCTTGTACCAAGAGCTCACCTCTCTGGAAACATGACCTCAAGTGGAAGCACAAGGGGAGAAGGCAGACAGGAAAGCTGTGTGATGGACTTAGACCCAAAGACTAGGAAGTGTCTTGGGAGAATGGGGAGCATCCTTGTTTGATCAGTGAAGAAGCCCAGGGCACAGGCAATGAAACAGTCAACCAGGACTTCTCAGGAAACCAGGGGTAGGGCAAGCGCAGAAGGTAGGTTTCCTGCTTGCAGAGTGACCATGGCAACCTCGTCCACTCTCCTCCCACACTGAGTCATAGGCAGAGCTCCCCAAGGATACACGGCCACACTGTAATGGATCCCAGATCCTGCCAGACCCACCCTAGACACAGGTTCTGCCTTCATCCCTTGTCCTCCTGCTTACAGGTTCGTGCTTAGTCACTCAGTCATGTCCAACTCTTTGCAATCCCATGAACTGTGGCCCACTGTGTTCCTCTGTCCATGGGATTCTCCAGGCAAGAATACTGGAGTGGGCTGCCATTCCATTCTCCGGGGGCTCTTCCCAACCCAGGAACTGAACCTGCATTTCCTGTGTCTCCTGCATTGCAGGTGGATTGTTTACCCACTGAGCCACTGGAGTCCCACTTGCAGGCCCATACTTTAAATCTGCCTGGGGATGGGAGCTAGGTGGGATCGGAGTTGTGAAAGACATTAGAGGAACGCCCTGGTTCTAGACCAGAAGCTCACCCAGCCACATCTGGGAGTACCTGGAACTTCCTACGCAGGACCCAACTCAGTAATCCAGACACAGCATATTCGCTGTGATTCCCAAGGTTGCCGCTGTCTAAATTTATAGCAGGATGCATGGCACTCAGAGGCTTGGCTCAGAGCCTCTCAGAAACTGTCAGCCTTCACGTCCTGGGATACCTCATTCTTGATCCTCCCAACAGTCTTGTTTAAACACCCTGCTCCATGCTCTCCCATCTCTTTAGGAGCTATGAGTATTGTCCTCCCTTGTTGTTCAGTCACTCATTCGTGTCTGAACTCTTTGTGGTCCCATGGGCTATAGCACACCAGGCTCCCCTGTCCTTCACTATCTCCCAGAGTTTGCTCAAACTTATCTCCATTAAGTCAATGTTGTCATCCAATCATCTCATCCTCTGCTGCCCTCTTCTCCTTTTGCCTTCAATCTTTCCCAACATCAGGGTCTTTTCCTCCCATAAAACACCACTAATAAGAGGGGTTGCCAGTGTTTCCAAGGTTGCTCTGCTTAGGACCCCAGAAAGACGTCCACCTGAGGCTTGATGCCAGGCCCGCTGCCCACGGCCCTGGTGCACCTGGCCTTACTCCCAATGTCCCAGCTGTTGGTCACTGATCCTGGACTCAGGCTTGACCTCTAGCCCCTGCAGTCCCTCATCCATCCTGTCACCCCACATACACTGTGTGTCATGCAGCCTGACAAGGTCAGTGTAGCATTTAGGACAAGGAGAATCATGTCTCCACTCAATAATCAGTAGGTTCCTCCCATCACATTTTGGGAGTGACGTCCCCATCAAGTCTTGACTTTCTCTCAGCTCTCAGGAAGCTGGGTCCCAGCCCAGGACCACGGCCACCCTAAGCACACATGTGCTGCCTTGGTGCCCAACCTCCTTCTCTGGGCCCAAGCTTTCTATTTCAAATCATCCTCTTGTTGTGTTCATAGTTTCATTTTGAAAATGAGAGTTGCTCAGTTGTGTCTGACTCTTTACGACCCCATGGACTGACTATATATAGTCCATGGAATTCTCCGGGCCAGAATACTGGAACGGGTACCTTTCCCTTCTCCAGGGGATCTTCCCAACCCAGGGATCAAACCCAGGTCTCCCAAATTGCAGGCGGATTCTTTACCAGCTGAGCCGCAAGGGAAGCCCAAGAATACTGGAGTGGGTAACCTATCCCTTCTCCATCGGATCTTCCCAGCCCAGGAATCCAACTGGGATCTCCTGCATTGCAGGCAGAATCTTTACCAACTGAGCTATCAGGGAAGCCCATTCCAATCAGCTTCGTAGGCAATAAGGAATGTTTCTTTTAGTAAGCAAAAGAGAAAAGCCCACCTTCTTCAGGCTTTTCCAGCCCCACAAGGATCAATCCTTCTTCAAACTCCAGCTCATTTTCCAAACAAAGGCAGTGCCTCCCCTTCAGCCACACAGGCCAGGAGCTCCCTTCCCTCTTCAGCCTTGTTCTCCCAGGTCCCCGAAACAACCCCAATCCCATTCCTCCACTCTAGCTTCTTCATTGAGCTCCAAGACCATAGATTCAGATGCCCCCAAGACACCATGGGGATGGCAATAGTTCATCCTCCGAACCTCGCATGCTGCACATTCAACACGTCCATCGAATGGCTCCATTGCCCCATAATTATCAAACGAGGAAACATGTGGCCACCACTCACGTATTCATTCAACTGATGTTCACAGAGTGCTTGCCATGAGCCAGGCTCTCTGTGCAGAACGAAGTGTGGAGGCAAGTGAAAGTGAAAATGGAAGTTGTTTGTCTGGCTCTTTGTGACTCCATGGACTGTAGCCCACCAGGTTCCTCTTTCCATGGAATTCTCCAGGCAAGAAGACTAGAGTAGGCAGCCTTTCCCTTCTCCAGGGGATCTTCCCAACCAAGGGATCAAACCCAGGTCCCCCGCACTTCAGGTGGCTTCTTTACCATCTGAGCCACCCCAAGTGTGGAGTAAACAAAACAGAAATGGCACTGCCTCCAGGGAACTTTCCACCAGCCTACAGCCCTGTCAAGACTACTTATCAATCATACACTGATACACTTCTAATACTGATATACTCATACACTTACACACTGATACTGATACATGGATACTGAACTGACACACTTCTCTCCGTGCCCACAGCCCCTATCTTAGTCCAGACCAGGGTGCTACTTTGGAGGAAAGCACTGGAGATAGGATCCAGATCTGAAACAAGGGAGCTGTGTGACCTTGGGCAAGTCACTTCCTCTATTTGATCATTTGGCAAATAAGGATGATAACAGCACCTACCTCATAGCCTTGTTGCAAGAACTAATGAGATAAACTGTATAAAAGACAGCTGTCTGGAATGCAGTAAGTAGTTGCTATCTCCCCAGCAGCCACACCTCTGACCTCCCTTCTCCAGGATCTAGCTCCATGGGCACCCACCACCTACAGGGACCCCAGGCTCTCACCTACCCTCCAGCCTTCACATATGCTTTTCCCACATACAAGTAACACAAGATATAATCTGAAAAAGATGTTTCATCCATACATCCATTTAACAGCTGCCCTCCACAAGAAGTGGACTCCTTGTGTGCTCCTTGTATTTGCATGCCAGACTCACTCCCTGGCTTTCTCATTCTCATGTTCCAAGGTTCAGTTCAAGGCCCTGTCCTCTGTAAGTCCAGGCTGAGGCAGGGCCCTCCCCCTACACAGCTGCCTCCAGGAGCCCACAGCTCTCAGCCCACTGCATTGGGATCCCTGCTCCCTTTTCTGTTTCCCTTCTGGATTGGGTGCTACTCAAAGAGCATTGTGTTCACCTCTGCTTGCCCACGCTTTAGAACCAATCACTGGATGCCACAGAGGCTATAAATATGTTAATAACAAACAGGAAAAACAGGAGAATTATGGATACACATTTCAACTCACTTTAACAAAACAAACCTTCCAAATAATTAGATACTCATTAAGCAATTACTTTATGCCAAACTCTGTGCTAAGCTTTAACACACAAGTCATCTGATCTTCACAATAATGTTGTGATGTGGGTGTTTTATTCCTATTTCATAGGTAAAGGAATGGAGACTCAGGACATTTGAAAAACAGGCTCCAAGTCACACACAGCTAGTGAGTAGAAAAGCCACGACTCAGACCCAGGACCATCAGAGGCCCCACACTCCATCCAACATTTGCTGAGCTCACCTCTCAGTGTGAAGGAGCTGCCTCTGGGATGTGCAAGAGCCCTTCCCTGATCGTCAGAGGACCTCACTGGAATAATGGGAAAATGGCTGGGGCTTCCTTAAAGGAGAAAGGTGGACTTAAAGTCACTGAAGATCCTCTCTTACTCCAGGTTCTAGGGTCTCTGATTTTAAATTAGGAGCTCCTACAGTGGTTCATCTTGGTTACCCCACAGTGCTTAGCATGAAGCTGGGCACACAGCACAATAAATCTGTACTGAATAAAGGAATGCACAGATGAATGGATGAATGAATGAATGGATGGATGGATGGATGACAATGCGTTGTGCACGCATCCCAGTCACCCTCTTTGTTCAGCTCACGATGGTAGCCCAGCAGACACGGGAACACAGAGCAGGCAGAGCGCCCCCTGCCGGCCCCCCGCGGAGCTGCAGCAGCCCCTACCTGCACAGGTGGTCTGTCCGGCACAGGCTGCGGAGGTCCAGGCAGTTGGGCTTCTCCTTGTCCTCGTAGGAGCAGCTGGGCAGGATGGTCTGGCGGCGGCGCTCGGCGCACGCCTGGTCCTGACAGGAGCAGAAGAGCATACGGTAGGTGTACTCGCTGGGTATGCGGTCAAAGAACTGGCGCAGGGCCTTGTGGCACTTGCGGCGGTTGCAGCGCTCAGTGGGTGAGATCTCACGGTTGCAGATGGAGATGTAGGAGGAGCGCAGCTTCTTGCAGTTGTCGTTCAGGTTGCAGGCCTTGGCGGCATCCAAGCAGTGATTGCTCTTGGTGCTGACCGCCGGGTCTGCCCCTGTCCCTGGAGGGAAGGAAGGGGGCAGTCAGCCCTCGGTGGGGACAGCCCCCAGGGTCACTGTGCTCTCGGCCTTGGCTTCCTCATCTGTTAGATGGAGATTATTTAGCAGCCCTCCTGCCTAAGGCTGTGATTAAAAATCAAGTGAGTTAACATGTGGGTCCACAAAGCAAGCTGTATGTAGGGTGTGCTTTTAGGATGACAACTGTTAATCCAAAGCCTTATTTAAAATTTATTTCAACAACAGTATGAAGTATCCTTTAAAAAAAAAACTAAAAATAGAGCTACCATATGATCTAGCAATCCCACTCCTGGACATATAACCAGAAAATATTATATCTAATTCAAAAAGATATATGCACCCCAATGTTCAAAGCAGCACTATTTACAATAACCAAGTCATGGAAACAACCTAAGTGTCCACAGGCAGAATGAATGGATAAGTTAAGATGTGATGTATACATACAATGGACTACTACTCAGTCATAAAAAAGAAAGAAATTATGCCATTTGCAGCAACATGACGGACCTAGAGATTATCATACTAAGTGATGTAAGTCAGACAAAGAAAGACAAATATTATATGATATCGCTTATATATGGAATCTAAAAAATAATACAAATAAATCTATATACAAGACAGAAACAGACTCACAGAAGACAAATTTATGGTTACCAGAGGGGAAAGGGGAGAGGGAGATAAATTAGGAGTATAGGATTAACAGATACAAGCTACTATACTTAAAACAGAGAAGCAACAAGGATTTACTGTATAGCACAGGGGGCTATATTCAACACTTCATAATAACCTATAGTGGAAAATATTTCAAAAAATATATATGTATATGACTGAATCACTTTGCTGTACACCTGAAACTAACACAATATTGTGAATCAACTATAATTTGATTTAAAAAAATCTTATCACATGACGAAAAAGCAAGCAACTATGTGTTCACAGCTCTGTCCACAAAAGCGGGAAATGGGGAAACAAAGGGACTGGCTCAAGAGCACATAACAGGGTAGCAGCTGATGCAAGGAAGGGTCCCCAGGTCCCTGGGCACCCGGCAGCCACACACGTGAGCAGGGCTTTCAATCAAGGGCACTGCCAGCCCTTAGAAGTTCCCACTCTGATCCTCAGTAGCCAGGGTACAAATAGAACTACTATCACCATCCTCATCCCCACCACTGTGACCACTGAAACTGTTCCCACACATTCCAAAAGGCCCCATGGAGTGGGGGTGCCACTATTCCCAGTTTGTGCCAAGAGCACTGAAACCAAGCACTGGATTGGGAGCTCGGCAGTGTGGGGAGAAGGCTGAAGTCTGAAGCTCAACCCTCTAGCAGAGCTGAGCCCTCATCAAGCAAAGTGCAGATGTGCTGAATGCTGGGACCTTGGCATTAGAGCTGTGGCTTTGAGCTTTGTGCCCCTGTCTGCAGAGCAAAACATCTTGGGCACAAAGCTGTAATCCTAGAAATTGTCAGACTCCTTCTGTGGTGTCCATTCCACCCCCCCAAGTCTCAGTTGTTCTGAGGCGAATACACAGCAAGGGGACCCACCACCAACAACAACAAAGTATCTCTGTCCGTCCTGATGACAGACAGAGCAGAGAAGCAGGAGTTCCGTCTGCACGCGCCCCTCACCCTCCATGACATGCTAGTGAGAGCTGAATGGAATCTTCAGGCACACTAGCACCAAACCTGAGCAGGAGCCCAGATCCGGCCAGCACCGTGGTACACCACAGATGGCTACCAGCTTAGGATGAAAAGCCATAGCTTTTCATTCATTCCTCATTCACCCAACAAATGCTTTTCAGTATTTCTGCCTGCTCGATGCCCCACCCCTACAAGGGCAGGAAGGACTATGGGGACACCACACCCACCCTCCCATGGCACTTCCAGCACAGATCCTAGTGTTCTGATCACTTGATCATTAAAGATCTATCAAGTCCCACCTCTGCACAGCTCTCTCCCTGCAAGGTGTTGGGCTGGACATGGAAGTATGAGATGAGGATCCTTTCAAAGACCTCACAAATCTAGCTGGGAAACCAACAGAGTAGTTAAGACTGGACATTCTAAAACTGAAGCATCTGCATTGATCCCTGGTCCTGCTAATTATCACTGGGTGGCCTTGAGCAAGTGACCAGGCCTTCCTTTACTCGGTATCCTCATCTGGAAAACAGTACCTACCTTTCATTGCACTGCTATGGGTATGAATCAGCTCATTTCTCTCTCTCTCTCTCTTGTGATAATTTTGCCCTGTTACTACATCTTCTCCATCAGCTAATACACTGAATATCTTTAAGGGAAAAAAAGAACTTGTGACCACATACCCCTTACTAAAGGGGTTTCCCCGGTGGCTCAGTTGGTAAAGAATCTGCCTGCAATGCAGGAGACTCAGGTTTGATCCCCAAGTTGGGAAAAATCCCCTGGAGAAGGGAATGGCAACCCACTCCAGTATTCTGGCCAGGAGAATTCCATGGACTATCTATAGGATCACAACGAGTTGAACACAACTTTCACTTCACTTCACTTCACTACATACTAAGCTACCACCCTATCTTTCTCCTCCTCTTAAAAAAAAAACCCTCAAACAAGTCATCTGTACCAGTGGTTACCTTCTCCCTTCCCATTCTCTCCGGGACCCACCACAGCCTGGGGTTTCCCTTCTCACTTGGCAGTGATCAGAGACCCTAGGGTTTCCTTCTGCTCTGCCCGCAGGCACACTGGACAGAGCTGGTGGCTGCTCCAGCCCCCTTTCCTCACAGCCTTCGTGCAGCCTCCGTGAGCTCTCCTTCCAGGCCTGCTTTGCTGCTTCCACCTTCTCCGCCAGGGCTCAGGCCCCTCTTCTCGATATGCACCCACTCCCCTGGGCCTTCCACTCACACTCAGCTCTAAACACCATCAGTACGCAGTCATCTCCCAAATTTATACCTCCAGCCAGGTCAGAGTCCTCCACTCTGAACCCCAGACTCAAGATATCCAACTGCCTGCCCATCAGTTCCACCGGGAAGGCTGATACCCGCATCTCAAGCCATACTCCATATGCTCCCACAGGGGTGCCCCCAGCCCCAGTCTTCGTCAACCCTCTAAAAACCAAGCCCAGGCTTCCACTAGCTCAGGCCAAAAATCTGCCCTTCCCAAACTCCTCTCTCATCCACATCAGAAAGACCAGGTAGATTACACCCCGAATCCAGTCACCCTCACCATCACCACCTCGGTCCTAGCCACTGTCACTGCATACTGGTAAGGGCCTCCTTTCCAGTCTCTCTGCTCTGTCCTTTCACCCCCACCCCCTCCTCACCCCCAGAAGTCTTCTCTCATCACAGTTGGAGCAAACCGTCTAGGACCTAAGGCAGAGATAATGCTCCCGGGCCCCAAAGCTTCCAGTGGCATCCCCATCTCATTCATAGGCCCCTCCATCCACGCTGTCCAATACGGTGGGCGCTCCTCAACATTGTCACTGAACAGGAAGTGAAGCTAGCCCAAAATGAGATGTGCACACCAGATTTTGAAATCATAATAAGAAAAAATAATAAAGCATTTCATTTCAAATCATAGTTTCCTTGATTATATGTTGAAGCAATACTATTTGGGATATAGTGTGTTAAGCAAAAATATCATTAATTTCACTTGCTTCTTTTTAAGTTTTTAATGCAGCTGGGAGAAATTGCAGAATTGGGGGGGAGGGATAAATTGGGAGACTGGGATTGCCTTATACACATATATAAACCATATATAAAATAGATAACTAATAAGGACTTACTGTGTAGCACAGGGAACTCTACTCAGTACTCTGTTATAGTTTATATGGGAAAATAATCTAAAAAGGAGTGGATACATGTATGTACATAATTCATTCACTTTGCTGAACTCTTGAAATCAACAACCTTACAAGTTGTTAACTATACTACAACAAAATTTTTTTAAAGAAATTTGAATGGCACATGTGACTCACACATAGTTCTGTTAGCCAGGGCTGCTATATATGACCTCACTCCACAGTCACTATCCCTGCACTTACTCCCTTCTAACCATACTTGCCTCCTTGCTCTTCCTGGGACATGCCACTCATGACCCGACCTCAGAGCCTTTAAGCTGCTGCTTTCTGCCTAGAATGCTCTCCCCCACCCCTATGACCACACAGTTCCTTTCCTCACTCCTTTTGGGTCTCTGCTCAAATATTACCTTATCTGTGAGTCCTCCCTGACCATCCTGTACATAATAACAAGTCCCTCCCTTCTCCCTCTACTCTGATCTCTTTTCCCAGAGCACTCATCACCATCTGCCACAGTATATACTTATTTAACCATTTGTATTTTTCTACCAAATACAAGCTCCATGAAAGCAGGGGCTGTGTCAATTGCACTCACTGGTATATCCATGACTGCCAGTGTCTGGTACACAGTGAAGGCTGAATCCGTATGTGGTGGGTGAAAGAATAAATGTATTTAGAACAGTATCTATAGATCATAATGAGCCTCCCTCATTACGATGGCTCAGTTGGTAAAGAAGCTGCCTGCAGTGCAGGAGACGCAGGTTTGATCCTTGGGTAGGGAAGATCCCCTAAAGAAGGCAATGGCAACTCACTCCAGTATTCTTGCCCGGAGAATTCCATGGACCAAGGAGCCATGGGGTCGCACAGAGTCGGACATGACTGAGTGACTGACACTTTCTTTCCTTTCACTCATTCATAATAAATGTTCAAAACACGTTGGCTAATAATATTAAGGAAGCCAAAAATGACACAGGACCAGGATATCAGTCAGTATAGGACCACATCCAAACATCAATGTGGAGGGTCTTCCCTGAAGTCCAGTGGTCAAGACTTCACCTTCCAATGCAGAGGGTGCAGGTTTGTTCCCCGGTCAGGGAGCCAAGCTCCCACATGCCTCATGGCCAAAACTTGCCCCACGACTTTAAAATTGGTCCACATCAAAAAATCTTTTTAAAAAAAGCATCAACGTGGGGCCCAGCCCAGTAGTGCTCAGAAGTGAAAGCCAGGGGACAATCTTCAAAGACAGACCTCACTCCCAACACCCTGCCTAACCAACAGCAGCCTGATGAAGGCAGAAAAAAGCAAAGAAAAAGGTGCCTCTCCTTTTCTTGTAAAAGTAAAAGGGGAATTAGGGCAGAGAGGGAATCAAGGTTCGTTTTCCTACCCATTCAATTAACAAATCTTTCTTTATTTTTTAATTGAAGCATAATTGCCTTACAGTATTGTGTTGGCTTCTGCCATACCTCAGTATGAATCAGCCACAGATATACCTATGTCCTCTCCTCCTTGAACCTCCCTCCCACCTCCCACCCCACCCACCCCTCTAGGTTGCAATTAATAAATCTTCATTGAGGGTCCACCAAGTGCCAGAAACCTCCCCAGACCCATGGCTGGGGTCAAGGTCATGTGTCAGGGAGTTCATGGCACTGCCCGTAGGAGCCAAGAGAAAATCATCATGCCCAGACCAGAAGGTCCTAGAAGCAGGGATCGCTCTGCTGCAACCTACAGGATGAGGCAGAGGAAGCAGGAAGAGTGGAAAAGGGGTCCCAGGCAAAGGGAACAAACAGCAAGATCAGAGGCTGGCAAGAATCTACAGCAATGCAGCATGCCTGGAGATGGAGTCTGGAAGAGGGACCACCAGAGATGATGCTGGGGAGTCAGGCAAGGGTTGAAAGCCATGGAACTGGGGCAGCAGGGGCGGGGGAGGACACGCGCCCTTCCAAGCAGTTCCCTGAGCAGCTGCCAAGCCACTCTGCCCAGGCCAGGCGAGGACCCAAGGATGCCTGTCTACACAAAGCCTGTTCCGGGGACACCGCCTCCATGGGAGGGCTCTCCCAGGCCAGCCAGGTGCTCTTTCTCCTCCAGTGCACCTGTCAGGATGCTGGCTGGTGGAAGCGACCAGCCACGCAGCCCGGGGCCTGAGGTGAAAGAAAAGGAGGATGTGAGGGCCCCCAGAGGGAGCGGGATGACAATCACAAAAGAACAGCAGCTAAATCAGGCCCTCGGCAGCTCTCAGGTTCCCAGGTGCACCCTCCCGCTTCCCTCAGCAAGTTCCCAAGCAAATGCGATGTAATTATAGCCTCGCAGCTTCCACTTGGAGCGTGAAGAGTGAAAGCTTCTGCTAAGGGGGTGGGAAATGTAAATCCCTGGGCCAAAACTTGGTAAATTTCCTAGAAACACACACACACAAAGGTGGCGATAGTAACAACAATCGCCTAGTTACCAGGAAGATGCCCCTTCTGATCCTCCTGGAGGGGAGACAGGGTCCAGTGGGTGGATGACAGGGCCCCGCTCCACCCTGGAAAAAGGCCCTGGGGCTGGGCTGCTGTGATTCACCTGGTAAGTGAGGAACCGCGTGCCCAGGCAGACAGTCCTGGCACGGCCTCTCCCCAGCCCATGCACTGCCCCTGCGTCTGCACTAAGGCACCTCTCCCTAGGGTTCTCCTGAAGGCAGGAGGAGAAGGGGACGACACAGGATGAGATGGTTGGATGGCATCATCAGCTCAATGGACATGAGTTTGAGCAAACTCCGGGAGTTGGTGATGGACAGGGAAGCCTGGCATGCTGCAGTCCACAGGTCACCCAGAGTCAGACACCACTGAGCGACTGAACAACAACAAACCTCGGGAGTCCAAAAAGTTACATTATCGTTTTCAAGAGTCCCCACTTGGGGACTTCCCTGGTGGTCCAGTGGTTAAGAATCTGCCTGCCCCTGCAAGGAACCCGGGTTCGATCCCTGGTGCAGGAAGATTCCACAAGCCATGGGGGTAACTAAGCCCATGTGCCACAACTACGGAGCCCACACGCTACAAATACTGAAGTCTGAATGCTCTGTAGCCCACAAGCTGCAACTACCGAGCCTGTGCGCTGCACCTACTAAAGCTTACATGCCCTAGAGCCCATGCTCCCGGCAACAAGAGTAGTCACCGCAGGGAGAAGCCCACAGCATCAAAGACTCGGCACAGCCAAAAATAAATAAATACATACATATTTTTAAAATTAAAAAAAAAAAAAACCTCTCCACTGGGGAAGAAGGATGAGATGCTGGATTGCAAATACCAGCCTCGCCCAGCCCAGGACGGGGCTGTGGCCCCTGAACCAAAATATCCAAACAACAGGGAGGAGGCCCCTGCTACCCCACCCCTACCCTGCCCCATCCCTGCACAGACCACACAGGATCTGCCAGGGATTCAGGAGCAGGAAATTCCTCGCAGACCTGCGCCAGCCCAATGGGCCAAGGAGTAAGTGGTAACAGCTGCTCCTGGGAGAGGGAGGTGGGATTTAACCATGACTGGCACTTCCCAAAACACATTCTCTCAGCTCCAGTCCCTGGGGACACAATCTGGCTTCCCCCCGAGGGTGGGGCAAGGAGGGGCCCCACTGTAGAGGGGCAGCCTCACCCTAGCCAAGCCTCAGGCACCTGCCCCCTTCCCTCCTGGGACTCTGCCCTGAGCCAATGATGATCTGTCTTCCAACCTTCAAAACGATATCCTTGAATATTTGCTTTTACAGAACTAGGTTTATCAAACCACAATTTCCAGGTACCACCTATATGGTTTTGGCCATGTTACCAATGGGCTTCCCTGGTGGCTCAGATGGAAATAAGGAACCCGTCTGCCAATGCAGGAGATTTGGGTTCAATCCCTGGGTCAGGAAGATACCCTGGAGGAGGAAATGGAAACCCATTCCAGAATTCTCGCCTGGAGAATTCCATGGACAGAGGGGCCTGGTGGGCTATAGTCCATGGGGTCACAAAGAGTCAGACAAGACTTAACAAATGAACAACATCACCAGTACGCTTGCACTAATATTTCATTAATTCTTTAATCTCTTAATTCTTAAACAAAATGAAATATTCACTTTTTAAGTTTTTGAATACCTACCTAGATTTATCCTGCATGACAACCTTTATGTTAATTCTGAATTTTTCCAAGATCTCTTAAAATACACAGCTGTTGAAATTAAAATATTTTTCCCTATGCCCATCTCCCATTCCAGCAACAATGTGCCTGCCCATGAAGGGAAGTAATTGATTCAAAGTTCTCAAACTCTGGTGCATTTGTGACTCACTTAATCTGCCTGTTACTCACAGAGGCTCAGCCAGCCCCACGCCAGACTCTTGCAGTGCAGAGGTCTGTGGCTGGCACCCAGAGAGCTGAATTTCACAACTCTCCATGATGCTGAGGCTGCCTTCCAAAGGTGGAGAACTAGAGAGTAACAGGAGAAGCAGAGCTGCCCCTGGCCTGGTCCCCAAGCATGCGCACACCCCACAGCCGACCCACAGTCAACCAAACCCATCCTCAACAGAGGACGCTTATGGGCTTCTGTTGTTACCAGGGCATGTCCTCGGGGGCTTCACTCTCACCCCCACCAAAAAGGCCATGAAGGTAAACCTTCCAATCACAAACAGGCCTTTCCCTGGGAAAGCAAAAATAAGATGCTCCTCTTTCCACAAGGCTTCAAAGCAACAGGACCCCCAGTTTTCAGCTCTTCCTTCTGGACTTCCAGGAAACGGCCACACTTATCCCTTGCCCCTAATCCTGCTTCCAGCTGCCATGTCCACCTCCAGCCAACCCTGGGCCTGTGGGCCATGCTCTGCAGCTCGGCCCCTAAAGTGGGAGTCAGAAACCTGGGCCCTAATTCCATCTCTGCCTCTCCTAAGCGTGGGAAGCCCCTAATGGAGCCTGACCCTCTCTGGGTATCATTTCCTGACCTGGAAAGTGACAGGTTTTGAGCTCTCTGGCTTCCTGTGTTTTGTGAGTCTCCTGTCTACTCTCATCCCCACATACCGACCTGTGCAAGACTCTGAGGTCTGGAGGGAATGAGGGGGCTCCCCTGTCCCACCCTGTCTCCACAAGCCGGCTGAGAGGAGTCCAGCTTGGCCTGTGCAAACGCAACAGGGTGTATGCACACCACAACACACACATACATAAGGTTTCACGATTGCACCTGCCTCCTCCACACACAGCACCATATCCCTGTGGGTCGAGCAGCTGTCAGCCAATAGCTGTTTTCATGTGCTGATGACACACCTTAGAAATTCAGCTGTGAATTGAGAGAGAGTCCATGCTCTCCAGGGGCTTTTATTCTAGTGAGAGGAAGATTGGTAATAAACACACGCAGGAATAAATAAGGCGATTTACAGTGCTATAAGTGCTATGAAGAAAATCAAATAAGTAGAATTCAGAAGAGAATGAGGGAAGAGGGAAGGGCTGTCCTAGGACGTGACATCTAAGCTGAGAAAGAATGATGGGCAGGAATGAAACATGCAAAAAAATCCCAAGTCAGAGAATCCCAAGCAAAAGGAAGAGCATATGCAAAGGTCCTGAGGCTGACTGAGCTGAGTGTGTTTACAGGTGAAAGGAAGGGAATGTGGCCAGAGTTTTGTAAACGTAACAAACGTAAGAGGGAGAAGAAGCCAGAGGGGCAGTCAGCAGAGGGCACACGTGACTTGCAGGGCAGCAATAAGAACTTCAGATTTTATTCTAAGATGCAAAGTGCTTAGAGTGTTTTAAGGATGGGAGTCGCCCAACCTCAAGAACTTTGCCTTACATATGGAAGACAGAGTTCCCATGAAAGGGTAAGGGTTAAAGAGAAAGCCAGTTCCAGGCTGTTGTAGTAGCAATGAAAGACAGTGGCAGCTTAGAAAGAGTGATGACTGCAAAGATGTCCAAAAAATGAGCCCAGTTTGCAAATAATTTAGAGATAAAGCGAACAGGATGTGTTGGATGCTGAATGGGAAGGAGAAAAATCATGGAAAACTAGGTTTTTGACCTGAGCCCCAGGTGGATGGTGGAATCATTTTGTGAAACAGGAAAGACTTGGAGGAAACAAAAAGGGGCAGAACAAAATGTTTTCAACTGATGTCTGAGATGCCTATGAGATGTCCACATGGTGATGGTGAAAGGCTGGAGTTCAGGAGGGAGGTCTGAGTGAGCGATAAAACTGAGCATGACCGACACTGAAGGCTACTTCAAGCCATATAACTACACAGGGATGAAAATAAAGAAGAGGACAGGCACGGCCAGGACAGAGCTCCAGGAGCCATCATTTAGTAGAGACTGGACCACGAGGAGGAGTGGACCATGAGGTGATGGACATGAGGAGATGCCGGTGTCACGGAAACCAAGACAAGCGTTTCAAAAAGGAGGACAGTCAACTGAGTCCAGATAATAAGGTATGCAAGGGGGGCAGAGAGGCACTCAGCAATGAGATGCAGACTACACAAACTCTCAACAGGGCTAGATGGAAGGCAGGAAGGGTGAGGAGGAAGAGGAAGGGGCAAGGAGAAGAATTTCTATGTGAGGAACCCACCTTCCCTTCAGGTGGCACTCACCCTGACCATCACCTCCACACTTCTTGCCCTGTGGGACCACCCTGCCCAGTTCTCCCTCAGGACTCGCTGATTTTTACAACAGTCAAGTACTGAGCATCCACTACATGCAGAACACTGCTGGAGAAGTAACCGGCAAAATGCCTCTCTTCCTAGAGCTTACATTCCAGCGTGAACAAGAGATTATAATCAAGTAACAAACAGAAATTTTCCCCTTGGCCTGAGGCTGACTCTGCAGGCTTCACAAACATCCTGCCTGGGGCTGCACTGGTGCTAAAGACCAGGGGCTCCCAGCTGTGTAGGGGGAGTTGGAGGATCTGGTGGGCCACTGACTAGCAGAGCAAGTGTGCACAGGAAATACAACCTCTTTCCACCTCTTTTTGCTCATCTGCAAAATGAGGATACAACACCCACCTTGTCTACACACACAACTGCACAAAAGACTACAAGGGGATAAAGTGAAAGTGAAGGGCTCAGTTGTGTCTGACTCTTTGCAACCTCATGGACTGTAGCCTACCACACTCCTCTGTCCATGGGATTTTCCAGGCAAGAGTACTGGAGTGGGTTGCCATTTCCTTCTCCAGAGGATCTTCCCAACCCAGGGATCAAACCCAGGTATCCCGCATTGTAGACAGATGCTTTACCATCTGAGCCACCAGGGAAGTCTTCCCTGATAGCTCAGTTGATAAAGCATCCGCCTACAATGCAGAAAACCCTGGTTCCATTCCTGGGTTGGGAAGAGTGGAGAAGGGAAAGGCTACCAACTCCAGGATTCTGGCCTAGAAAATCCCATGGACTGTGTATAGTCCATGGGGTTGCAAAGAGTTGGACACGACTTTCACTCACGGCACCCTAGGGACTGATAACAATGGGACAAAGCAGATGCAAATACCACCAGCAGTTTCCAGCCCACAGCACATGTGCAATAAATGCTTGTTTAAGAATGTGGTCCCTGCTGTTGGCGGGAATGTAAACTGGTATAGCCACTGTGGAAAACAGTATGGAAGTTTCTCAAAGACCTAAAATCAGAACTACCAAATGACCCAGCAACTCCCCTCCTTGGTATACATTTGAAAAGAGCAAAAACACTAATTCGAATAGATACATGCACCCAATGTTCACTGCAGCATTATTTACAATTGCCAAGATATGGAAGCAACCTAAGTGGCCATAAAGATGATGTGGTATGAGTGTGTGTGTGTATGTGTGTGTGTGTGTGTGTGTGTGTGTGTGTGTGTGTGTGTTAGTCGCTCAGACGTGTACCACTCTTTGCGACCCCATGGACTGTAGCCCGCCAGGCTCCTCGGCCCATGGGATTCTCCAAGCAAGAATACTGGAGTGGGTAGCCATTCTTTTCTCCAGGGGATCTTCCCAACCCAGCGATCGAACCCAAGTCTGCATTGTATATACATATACACATGTATTTGTATATATTGGAGAAGGAAATGGGAACCCAATGCAGTCTTCTTGCCTGGAAAATCCCATATACGAAGGAGCCTGGCAGACTACAGTCCATGGGGTGGCAAAGGGTCAGACACAACTGAGTACACAAGCATATGTGTGTGTGTCTGTGTGTGTGTGTGTGTGAGAGAGAGAGAGAGAGAGAGAGAGAGAGAGAGATGGAATAGCACTTAGTCACAAAAAGAATGAAATTTTGCCATTTGCAGCAACATGGATGAGCTTGGAGGTCATTCTTTCAAGTGAAATAAGTCAGATAAAGATAAACACTGTATGATGTCAGTTATATGTGCAGTCTAAAAAATACAAGTTAGTGAATGTAACAAAAAAGAAGCAGACTCAGATACAGAGAACAAACTAGTGGTTACCAGTGGTGGCATGGAGAGGGGCAACACAGGGTGGGGGAGTGGGAGGTAAAAACTGTTGGGTAGAAGACAGGCTCAAGGATGTATTGAACAACATGGGGAATATAGCCAATATTGTGCAGTAACTATAAATGGAAAGTAATGTTTAAAAATTGTATAAAAATTTTTAAAAGATTTTTTTGTGGACTATTTTTAGTCTTTATTGAATTTTGTTACAATAATGCTTCTGCTGTATGTTTTTTAGCCCCAAGGCATGTGGGATCTTAGCTCCCCAGCCAGGGATTGAACTTTCACCCACCCCCCACATTGAAAAGCAAAGTCTTAACCACTGGACTGCCAAGAAATTCCCCCCAAATTTTTTTAAGAATATTTTCCCGAGAAAGACCTTCTCCTCCATCCCCCTGTTTTCACACGGCCCTGCTAAAAGTGGCCTGTCCCATGTGCCTCTCTCTCCAGCCTCACACATCACACACAAAAAGCCAAAAGGGTCCTCATTCGTGAGCAAGAGAAGGGTTTCAGAACTCCCTCTGCTTATCTGAGAAGCCTAAGAGAGCAGGACCTTGGTGATCTTTCTCACGCCTGGCCCCCACACCACCGGGATTGGTGGCCTGGAGCCCCACATCATCCAGCATGAGGCAGCATGAAAAGACAACTCAGCTCCCCAGGAGATGACCAGCCAATCCCAGCATGCGTGCCTGCCAGTGCTTGCCCGTCATTCAAGGCCCAGAGACCTGCTGGGACCCCAGGTTTCATCCCCCGCAGCTCTGGTGCCCACCCTCCTCAAATAGGCCCCAGTCGTAGTCCAGGCTCCCTAACACCCTCGACTTTCTCTTGAAACTTCACCTCCACCTTTAGCCCCTCATAGCACACGGCCACCCCAGGACTCTCCTGGGCACCTGCATTTTTGGAAACAGGCCAATCCACCAAAAGTCAAGTTGATGAATGGCAAATTCACAGCAAATCAATTCAAAAAAAATCAATTGCTTTTGAATATCATTTTATATTTTGACAAATTGTAACTGCTGTCAGAATTCTTTCTGTAAATGGCATATCAGTCTTGATTTTATGTTTCTAATAATTAAAAATTAAAACTTCATTACAGTATTTCACATTTGAAGGGACTTTTTAAACACTTCTGAATGCTCTTTGTCTTTTTAAATATAGTCCTGGTGTGATTTTTTTTTTACTATTTAGGGTTTTTACCATTCTCATACCTTTTCCCACAACAGCCTATCAGTTTTAATTCTGTTTATAACAGTTAAAAGCCAAAATTGAGCCATTTCATATTGTTGTGGTTCACCTTAATTCTTTGTCATTTTCTTTTATTTCTGGTGAATAAAAGCAGCATTAGAAGCACTGATCACAAGCTAAATATTTTTTTTACTGATTATGAAATATACCTTTCTTGCTCTAAGAAGTCAACACCAACTCCCAATGCTTAGATCCCTGAAAAGCCAAATATATCTTCAAGAACAACAGTGAAGACCATTTGCAAAAAAAAAAAAAAAAAAAACTTCAGAAGCCATGAAACTCATTCAAACGTGCATTTCTAAAAGCTTTAAAAATAATGAAAAGAGGGACTTCCCTGGTGGTCCAATGGTAAGACTCTCTGAGCTTCCAATGCAAGACGTATATGTTTGACCCCTGGTTGGGGAACTAAGATCCCGCATGCCAAATGGCGTGGCCAAAAAATAAATTTAAGGAGGGAAAAGAGTAAAATAACAATAATGAAAAGAAACAAGTTTTGGCAGATCCATAAATTAGTAAAATCAGTGATGTGGTCATTTGGCATACTGCTTTTGGAAGAAGCTGACCACTGGGCCCAGAGGTGGTGGGGGGTCCTGCTTTCTCCTCAGGGCCATTTTTGGGCCATTTCTCCTTCTATGGGACTCCTGATACCAGTCCAGCCCCCTCTTACTCCTCCTTGGCACTGTTATCCATGGACCCAATCATTCTCTGCTGCCCCCTCTCATGAATGACCTCACACCCAGCTCACTGTCCTCCCCTCTGCCCAGTCCCTGCTACCCTGCCCAGCAGCTCCCCCTCCACACTCCGCCTCCCTGCCTGACTCAGCTCCCCTTTCATCACTGGCCCTGGTTTCAGCCTCCTCTGCGTGGAGAGCCCCTGCCTCCCTCCCTGTCTGCACTCTCCCCAAGTGACCTCATGGTCCCACGACTGTTAGTACCACCTATATGCTAACGATTCGCAATCTGTATATCAACTCTGACCTCTCCCAGAACTCCGGGCTTACATCCAACTGTCTACTTGGCATTTCCAGGTGGAGGTCTAACTAGCATCTCAATGTTCATGTGACTGCAAGAGAACCCTGGATCTCTGCTCCCCGCCCCCACCTGCTCCTTCCGTCACCTTCTCCATCCTAGTAAACGGTGGTGCCAGTGTTGTTCAAGCCTAAATGATCAGATCCCAGTAGATCCCAGCTCCATGCATCTTTTCCTCTTTTGCTGTCATAGCACGTGAGCCACTGCAACAGCTCACAGGCTCTCCCCGCCCCCTGATCCACCCTCCCATGGCACAAGAAGAACCTTTTCAAAAACATAAATCATACTGTGCCACTCTGGTATTTGAAATCCTCAAAGGTTTCTCATTACTCTTAAAAGGAAATCTTAACTCCTTAACGTGCCTGCGGCATCTCAGGGAGTTGGCCCCTGTCCACCTCTGTGCCCACCTCCAAAATCATCACAGTCCCAGCCCACCTTCTGGAAGTCTCATCCTCCACCACACGGGTCCCCACCTGTGGGCCTTTACCTGCTGTTCCTTCTGCCACTCCCAGAATTTCCCACAGTAGCATCCTTCCCGGGAATCATACTTGGGCATTTCAAATCCAGAGTCGCCACAAGACACCTTGCTCTTCATCCTATTTTAATCCTTACTCAGCATTCATCACTATCTCACGTATTTTTGAGAATTTGCTTGTTGGCTTATTTGGTTTTGCTCGGTCTCAAACTAACCGAATACAAGCTCCATGAGAGCAACAGACTCCTCTGTCATGTCCACTGGATCAGGGCATGGCATGCAAGGGATGCTCCATGAGAGATGGACTCACACACACGCCTCTGCAGTATGGGTACCAAGTGTCCAGAGCCCAGCAACATAACCTCCTGACTGTCGGAAGCCACGAAGTAAGTTTCAGTATGTTCATTTTTGTTGACTGGAGAATGGCCTTCCCTCTTCTAACATCTGTCAGTATTCACCCCTGACCCCCATTCCCAGGGCTTCCCTAAGAGGTCAGAAAGGGCCTGAGGGCAATATCTGTTCCCCAAGAGAAGGACCACCATCGCCCACATTCCCACTCAAGTCTCTCCATCCCTGCCTCCCTCCCCTCCTCCCCCTCCACATGCAGAAGGGGGCCACTGCCAAAACTCCTACACACACACCACACACATAGCTCCACACACACACACACACCCCACACACAAACACAACCCCACACACAAATATCACTCTACATACACACATACCAACCCATGGACCACCCTCACACACCCCACTCACACATACACATCACCCTACACAATCACACCACCCTACACACACCACACATATACAATCACCCAGGCATTCACCACACACACTTATACTCCCCACCTACACACTACACACACGTACACATGTGACCCCCCATCAGATCTGTTCCTTTCTCTACACACCCATGGGGTTAAAAGAACATGCTGACAGACATAGTTGGGAGGAGCATTCCCAGAACAGTTACTCAAATCCTGCTTTCCACCCAGATAAATAAGAGGAGCACAGTTCCTGGCTAAGCCAGGAAGAGGATGCGGGGCACCAAGGTGGGGTGAGGAGTGGAGGGGATGTTGCAGGGGGGAATGGACAGAGCCTTGCATCCCAAGAGTGCAGGGTGAGCCTGGAACCACCCTCACCCCCGTCGCTGGCAGAGCCTGTCTGTCCACCCAGGGGAAAGCAAGTAGGTGCCCCTAGAATATGCTATTTGAAGGAAACCAGAAATACCTTGCCCAACCAAGACCTCACCCCAAACATTGCGCCTGAACCTCTACCCTTAAAAGACCTCTTGTTGGGTTAAATATTGTTCTCTCCTTTTTTCTTTCATGGACACAAAGAGACTCAAACATGAAGCCACCAGCACTCCGCTCACACCTTCTGCAAGCAAATCCTCCTGGCTGGGGGAGCCCAGGGGAGAAGAGGAAATGAAACGGAAGAGAGGAAGCACTTGGTACCCCATGGGGAAGCTGGCCTCCACCCATTGGTCCCAACTGCTGACCAGCATGGCCAGAATCACAGGTCACCAACCCCCACCCCACTTCTCCCTGTCCCCACAGCCCCTCCCCACCCCACACCCTCTCCTGGACCACCAGACACATTGTCCCTGGAAGGGGAGGTGGAAGAGGTGACAGAGCCACAGCTAAGGCCCAATTTTCACTGATGCTCAGAGACTCTGACAGCTGTTAGAAGAAGAATGTGATTTTGAAATTTAAATAACATGCTTCTGCATTCGGCTCAGGCAGACAACCTGAGGATAAGCAGTTTATCGCCTGAGCCACCATGCAGGGGGGCAGGGAGACAGGCTGTAGTTCCCCACGGCCATCCTCTGCCCTAGGTCCCAAAGCCTCCTCATAGAGGCTGCTTTGGGATCGAGTCCCCTCTGAGAGGCACCAGTAGACCTGCTGGGCCTTGCTCGCCATTTTCAGCTCAGTAACTTCAGGGGAGAAGGGGCAGAGGAGCCCCTCAGTGGAGCCAGGGAAGGGAGGGAGCCTCCCAGGGATCCAACAGAAATGAACCATGCCCAGCCCTCTCCGGGTCCCCACTCATGCCACTCCGGTGACCTTCACGGGGGACTGACTCTGGAGCCCAGGGCTAAGCCCCTCCATCACTCAAAGGCAGCTCAGCCCCACCCCACCAGGCTGTTCCAGAGAATTCCTGAGCAAGGATCCCAAGGGAGGAGACCCCAGAGAGGCCAATTTCCCATCTGCCACAAGGGTCTCCAGTCACTGTCTTCTGAGCCCACGAGACCGAGGAGTGGGGGTAGCCTCCGAGCCATGATGCGACTGGGATTGTCACCCTCAGATCCCACTCTCCTCCTCCAAGACTTGGCTGCTTTCCCCAGGTGCCGCCTACTGCTGCCTCCCTTGGGCTCTTAGAGCTACACGAGCACCATGGATAAACCACCTCGTGGGTCTCTAAGCCGTGTCCACCTGCCCCAACGATCCAGTGAGGACACAGTCTGATTCCCTTCAAAGAAGCGTCTTAGGTAGTGTTTACATCACACCAAGATCCACCTCTTCCATGAAGGCCTCAGGAACCCCCAGTCTTTCTCTAAACCTCAGGGCTACCCGACAGGCAACCCACACGGGACACCTCAGACTCACCTGGACCTCTTAGCCAGCCTTCCTGGTGCAGCTCTAAGAGCTCACACTAAACCACTAGCTCCTGCCAGCGCCTGCCAGCATCACCCGTGGCCAGCACCTAGGGAGCTCCTGGGCTCCATCGCCTTCTGGGGCGGTCATCACCCTTCCTTGCAGGGCTCCATTTTACAGATGAGGAAAATGAGATTCAGTCAAGTGATCCACCCTGTAGTCAATCAGTCAGTAGGGTCCAGCCAGGATTCAAACTAGGACCAGCAGGGCTCTAGTTCGCAACCATCCTCTAATCCAGGATCCTCCGTGGGTGGGTGTCAGTGCCAGCGACGGGCACCCAGGGAAACATCGAGATGCGTGGGTGCGGTGACACAGAGACCAACAATCACACTGCAGTTATGTTCACATCCCCAACATGCAAGAGTAAAGCACTGTAATAAGAACAAAGCACAAGGCCACAGAGCAGGAGGGTGGTGTCCCTCAGGAGCCATTTCCAAAGCTTCTTGGCAAGGGTAGGGTTCCCTCCTCTCCTGAGGCCCCTGAAAAAGGACAGGTGGAACCTCCAACTAGAACACCCCAGAGGTGCAGAGAAAAGGGAACCCTCTTGCACTGTTGCTGGGAATGCAAACTGATACAGCCACTATAGAGATCAGTATGGAGATTCCTTAAAAAACTAGAAATAAATCTACCATATAACCCAACAATCCCACTACTGGGCATATACCCCAAGGAAACCATAATTGAAAAAGATGCACGCACTTTTGAAACCACAATTTAAAAAGATGCATGCGATGATCCAATGATCATCGCAGTACTGTTTACAATAGCTAGAACATTAAAGCAACCTAAATGTCCATTGACAGATGAATGGATAAAGAAGTTTTGGTACATATACTCAATGGAATATTACTCAGCCATTAAAAGTAATGCATTTGACTCAGTACTAACCAGGTAGATGAACTGACAGCTATTAGGCAGAATAAAGTATCAAAAAGAGAAAGACAAACATCGTCTATTAATGCATACATACGGAATCTAGAAAGATGGTAGGGATGAACCTAACTGCAGGGCAGCAATGGAGACACAGACACAGGTAACAGACTTGTGGACACAAGGAGGGAAGGAGAGGGCGGGACAAATTGAGAGAGTAGCGTTGAAACATACACATTACCATGTGTAAGATTAGATAGCTAGCAGAAATTTACTGTATGACTCAGGGAGCTCAAATCCAGTCCTCTGTGACAATCTAGAGGCAGTGGGATGGGGTAGGAGGTAGAAAGGGACTTTCAGGAGGGAGAGGACAAATGTACACCTATGGCTGATTCATGTTGATGTATGGCAGAAATCAACAAAGTATTGTAAAGCAAAAATTTAATTAATTAACCTTTTTTAAAAGGAACATCCGAGGAGCGCAGTTTGGTGCTCCATGATGACCTACATGGATGGGTAGGATGGAAGGGGAGATTCAAAAGGGAGGGGATATATGTATACATATAGGTGACTCACTTTGTTGTACAGCAGAAACTAACACAACATTATAAACCAACTATATTCAAATAAACAAAATAAAACAAAAATTTCCTAAAAAAAAAAAAAAATCTTCAGGCCTCTCCTGGCTCCATCCAAGCAAGACAGCCCACCCCGGAGGCTCACAGCCAACCGACACTGTCACCACCCACCACTTCTTCCTCTAACCACTAACAGAGGGCCCAAGCCAGGCCTCTCACCAGCCACCCTGTGTTCCCACCTGGTCACAGTGAGCTAAGGCCACAGAGGCCCAGCAGGCGCCCCAGGGACCCACTGTCTCCTAAAAATCGCCCAGCCACCTCCCACTGCGGCCCCCACCCAGCATGAACATGGGTGGGAGGGAGCCTCATGTCACCAAAAGCCATACAACCATCTCTCATAAACAGGCTCCAGGCCGATCCTGCCTGAGCCGCTGATGGCATTGGAGAAATCACTCCACTGTCAGTTGTAAAAAGTCAAAGTTGCTCAGTCGTGTCCAACTCTTTGCAACCCCATGGACTATACAGTCCATGGAATTCTCCAGGCCAAGAAGCTACATGTTTGAGTCCAATACTCCAGGTGATGGGCCAGGAATCTACATGCAATTTCTCAATTTTTTGTTGTTGTTGTTCTTTAGTCACTAAGTTGTATTCAACTCTTTGCAATCCAATGGGCTGTAGCCTGTCAGGCTCCTCTGTCCATGGGATTTACTAGGCAAGAATACTGGAGCGGTTTGCCATTTCCTTCTTCAGGGGATCTTCCTGACCCAGGGATCGAACCCATGTCTCTTATGTTTCCTGCATTGGCAGGCGGGCTCTTTACCGCCAAGCCACTGGGGAAGCCTAAATTTAATAGCAGATATTTGCATTTATTGTTGTTGTCCTCTGTCCACGGGATTTAAAACCTGAACAGGTAGGCGTTGCCACCAGTCCAGCATTGTGTAAGAAGAAACCAGGGTTTAGAGCTGAAGCACCGGAAGAAGTCTGAGGAACATGGTATGCAGGGGGAACAGCAGGACTGAATCCTGGTGTAGACTCCCCCTTCATTTAGGGCCTCAGTTTCCCTTTTTACCAAGTAAGGAGTGGGCTTAGATGATCTCTAAGTTCCCTTCCAACTATAGAAAAGACAAGTTTGCATAAATTTACTCTGTACCCGCATATCTGGCAACGCCTGTACCCACGTGTCTGGCAACGCCTGCATCAGGTGCCTAAGGCTCTGGAGGCCCCCAGCCTCACCAGGAACACAGAGTGCCCACTGACAGCCCAGTCAAGGCCCCTGCCTGCTGCTTCTCCCTGGCCCTGAGGCATGGCCCAGCAGCTGAGAGGGAAGCCACTTCCTGGCCCACCCAGGCCCTTCATCCTCACTTTTACGACCTCACCCCATATAGATGAAGCATTTCCTTTCCCTCACTGTTCGCATCATCCCTCGCAACCTCTGAGAAGCCTGTGGACCACAACTAGAAAGTAGCCCCCATTTGCCACAACCAGAGAGGGGAGGAACAACTAGAGCACGCAGAGGAACAAGGACCCAGCACAGCCAAAAATAAATAAATAAAGAGACAGTAGCAACTTAACCCCAAAGATACAAGAGCACCCTTCCCCAAGTCCCTGGGCTCCAAATGGGAGTGTTACAGTCTGGAGAATCCCAGTTCTGCCCCTCACCACAGCCTTTCCACATCAAGGTGGTGGAAGGGGCAGCCTAAGACCACATATAAATGTGTGGAAGGGTAGGGGACAGTGCTCCATACAATCGTATTGGGTGGCAGCCTTATCATTCTGAAGTATCAGTACAGGACCTGGGGTCTCCCCGGCCGGGCCTCCTCAGCCAGCAAGCCACAGGTGGGTCATACACCTGCCCAGATATTGACCCCTCAGCCTCCTGGGCAGCCAGGCAATGGCCATGACCATCTGAGCTCCAAGCTACTCTGTTCCCTCCTATAGATGTCAAACAACACCACCGTCATCGGTGCACCTTGATGAGGTCAAGCCTGCTCTAAGCTCACACCTTCCTTGTTCAGAAAAGAGATGTAAGGTCTGGAGCAGGGAAGTGACCTGCCCATGCCCATCAGCTGATCTGTGGCAGAGACTGTGCTGGAATCAGGCTCCCAGCTCCCCACTCAGCCTTCTTTCTGCTGTGTGCCCCCACCACGGTCTGCTTGGTTTCTTGGTGGCTGGGTTTCCCTCAGATAGAGCCACCCGTGCACCACCTCGAGGGTTGCTCTGGGTGAAGCAGGGGCAGCAGGGGAAATGAGGGGGAGCCTTGCCCTCACTATGGGGAGTGGTCCCCAGAGCCCAGGGATGCAGGGTCATGTGGGGCCCAGTTCTGTCTGAGCAGCAAGTAAAGGATGCTGATTGAGTGAGCTGCAAACCAGCAATCTCCTCATTTGTCTTGTCAACCTCCTTGTCCCATAGAATGCCAAATCCATTACAGAAAGATTTTCTGCCAGGAAGATACTTAATGTCAGTCCAGGAAGCAATGTAGGTCCCAGCTCAGGTGAGGACCTCTGATCTTCAACCTCCAGGGAACAAGCCAAAGCCATTTCCTCCCTGGAGGTAAATCCAACGGCTCCTGCCCAGGCAGTGGCACCTTAGCTTGAGGTGGGGTGGGAAACGGGTAGGTCAGGTTGTTAGGATTTCCCCATCACAGCATTCACATACCAACCACTTCCTCAATCTGCTGGAGGCTCTGAGCACTGCCTCCAAAAGAGTGGCCCAAGGTGGTTTTCTATCCAAAACAAATTAAGAGATGTGAGAATCAAATATCTGTGCTAGGAGGGGCCTGTCAGTCCATCAGCCAGTTCAGTCCCTGAGAGATGGACAAGGCTCATCACAGAGTCATCACAAAGACATAAACAGAGACAAGATGGGTACCTCAGCTGTCGCCCCATTGAGGGGTGTAAGAGTGAGAACCCAGGGCAGGCTGCTCCATGCAGGCACCATCTGTGAAGTCACCATTCCATCCACCACCATCCCCACCACTACCAGTGCCCAGGGGCACATCCAAATGGTCAGTCTTTGGCCACTGCCTCCCTTTTCATGGGCCCAAGGATTCCTCCCACCAGGTACATGTGTATCACTACCTCTTAATCCCTTAGAGCATGCCTTCTCAACAGAAAAGGATGGTATCAGCCCTAAAGGAGCAAAAATGGGCTCCTTGGGTAAGCAAAAAAAAAAAAAGGAGATATGACAGTGGCATGTGGTCCTCCAAACCTCAACTCTGTCTGACAAAACTTCATTATTTGGCATTGGCTATGGACTAAATTGTGTCCCCACCCTAAATTCTTGATGCTGAAGCCTTAAACCCCCAATGTGACCATATTTGAAGACAGGGATCTTAGGAGGTAATTAAGGTTAAATGAGGTCATAAGGGTGGGGCCATGATCCAATAGGATTAGTGTCCTCATAAGAAAAGAAAGGCGCCTTTATTTCTCTTTCTCTCTTTCTCTCTCTCTCTCTCTCTCTCTCTCTCTCTCTCTCTCTCTCTCTCTCTCTCTCTCTCTCTCTCTCTCCCCTTTCCTATTTTCTATCTTCCTGCACAAATCCCCCACATCCTTCCCACCCATCCACACCCACTACCCTATGAGGACACAGTGAGAAGGCTGCTGTCTGCAAACCATGAAGCAAGCCCTCTCCAGAAACCAAACCTGCCAGACCTTGACCCTGGACTTCCGGCCTCCATAACTGTTTGATAATAGGCTTCCGTCATTTAAGCCATCCAGTCTAGGATATCCTTTTATGGCAGCCCCAGCAGACTGAGACTCTTTCTCCTTAAAGGGGCAACAATGAAAAAAAAAGTTTGGGAAACACTGTCCTGGAGAATTCTTGGTTGGAAAGGGCCGAGGGTCTCACTAGAGAGTCTTTCATTTCACAGTCTAGAGTTGTGCTTCTCAGCTGGCAGTGGCTGTGCCCCTCAGGGCACAAGTGGCAGTGTCTGGGGACGCACTGGGTTGTCACAATTTGGGGGGCTGCTCCTGGCATCCAGTGAGTAGACATCAGGGATGTTGCTAAACAGCATACAGTGCAGAGGACAGCTTCTGCCACAGAGAGGATTACCCAGGGCAATGCCAACAGCGCTGCTGTTGAGAAACCTCGGTTTAGAGCAAAAGGAACTTTGGAAGGTTTCACATACTGCCACAAAGTGCCTAGAAGCCTGAGATCTGGGGCCCTACACTCACAGGTCATGGTGAGAAAGCCCACCCTGGTCCCCTCTAAGCATGACTGCTGACTCCTGGAAGCTCATCCCAGTCTCCACAGAGTTCCCAAGAACAGAAGGCCCTTCCCAGTGCCCAAGTAGGGGTAGGCTGCCCTAGGCCCATTGGCCACCCAAAAGCCAGAGGGAACAAGGTCAACAAGAAAGAATCAAAAAAACTTACGGGGCTCCTACACACAGACCCTGGCAAGCAAACTGGAGCTCAAATGAGCCTTCTCACTCCCTAGGCAGCCTGAGGCAGGAGTGGCCAGGGAGCAGAGGCTCTCCTCAGAGGGATTTCAGAAGCAGAGCCCCCAGGGGAGACAAGAATTTCCGAACAGAATGGACGATGGTGACAGGAACACAGGCCACCTCAACTAACAGCTCCCAAGAGCCCAGCAGCAGGCTGAGCCCTGGTCAACCATTGGTTCATTCTGACCCTACAACCATTGAACAAGGTAGGTGCCCTCCCCTCGGCACCAAAGAGCAAAGTGGGGCACAGAGAGATTGAGCAAATTTACCTAAGTAGAACAGCTGGAAAGGACCCAGCCAGGCAAGATGAGTGACAAAATGGGAAAGCAATACCAGATGTCAGATTCAAGACCTCCTGCATGGCAAGTCATTCTAGGCCACTGTCCATGAATGCTTTAGGCTACACGCAACCTCGGTGGTGGTGAGGAGAAGAGGGGAAAGTGCCATGGTTTTCTCTTTACAGATGAAGACCCCAGGCTTGGAGGTGTTCAGGGGCTTACTGGTGAGCGGACATCTCACCCAAGCCCCAGGGTTTGATCTGCCAGCCCCAAGGGGACCTGAGCAGGACTGGCAAGCCCACTCACCTGAGAAGATTGAAGCAAGCCTGAAGATGTCCGAGAGGCGGGCAGTCACCGGCTCATAGGGTGAGGCTTCATAAAACTCCTCACCTGGAAGAGAGAACCGCATCAGGCCAGGCTCACATCCTGCCCAAAGCACTGCACACTTCACGTGGGTGAGGTATTTCTCTCCAACCAGAGCAGATCAGACTGCCCAATACAGCTCCCTCATGACTCCCTGCCTGCCCCGGCCTCTTCTAAGGACTTCCGTATGCTTCTGGAAAGAAGGCACAGGGGAGGTGGAACCCTGATAGCCTGTGGAAGGCCAAGTATTATACAGACTCCAGGATTTGAAACCGAAGGACCCTCCAGCTTCCTCATTTCCCAGGAGAGGGCTCTGTGTGGCCCAGAGAGGTGAAGCAACCTGCCTGAGATCACACAGCTCCTCATGGCAGACCTAGAGCTACCTGGCCCTGACACTAACATCCTCTCCCATCACACCAGGCTGGCTCTGCCCAGGCTTACTTGGGTGCATGCATCTTCAGTTCTGTCTGACTCTTTTGCGACTCTATGGACTGTAACCCACCAGGTTCCTCTAACTATGGGATTCTCCAGACAAGAATACTGGAGTGGGTTGCCGTTTCCTTCCCCAGGGGAACTTCCCAACCTGGGGATTGAACCCACCTCTCCTGCACTGGTGGGCAGATTCTTTACCAATGAGCCACCTGGGAAGCCCATACCCCAGCTTAAGGGGATGGGATTTCCCCGTTGCTTCCCATCATGTCACCAGGAGTGAGCCTGTCAGGGGCTAGCCTGTGGGTCCACTGGACAGAGGCCTGACCAGTGATTCCTGTATGCCTCCTGACCTGTCTTTCCCTCCACCTGCAGCCTCTCCCCCAGGCTCTGGGGTGCACCAGAGGCTCAAGGATGTGAATGAGTGACAGTAGATAAATGGCGGATGACTGCCCTGGAGACCCACCATCACCTTAGCGGGACTCCTGCTCCCTCCACCAGTGCCTCAGCAGGAAAGGGAAGATCCTCGAGACGGACATGATGGTGAGGAGAAATCAATGGATAATCACTCAGACTGTGTGTGCATGCGGAGGGGGCGGGGGAGACAGGTGATGACCACAGCCTCACGCATTGATTTCCTGTCCACCTGAGGCCCAGAGCCACAGGCAAGCTCACCACCTAAAGAGGAGTCCATGGGGGTGGCACCCCTGGGGGCCACCTGCAGGAAGGGGCCGGCCTCCAGGAGGGGGGTCTTGGAATCTGCTTGTTCAGCCAGGTCTCAAAGTCACCCACAGGTTAGCCCCTGACCAGCTCTCTACTGGTCCAGGGACAAGACATCTCTCCACTATACTAGGATGACTCCCCCAAAAAAGGGTACAGACCCCCTCCAGAGCACATGAAGGAAGAACATGCCCCTGGAGAAGTGGCCCCACCCTTCACTGTACCTCACAAGAGCACCCTTAGGCCCCGCCCGACTCAGCACACAGGGTGCCTTACACACAGGGGGTGCCCACTGGTACCTGACTAGTCCAAAGGTGACTCTTTTGTCCAGGCCTGTCTCCAATCCCACCTCCCCCCGGGGCCTGCAGGGCCATCACAGGCTTGCAAGATCTCAGCATCCTCCCTTTTGCCCACCAGCACTGGCGAAACTCCCTGGGGTGGGCATACCAGCCATGCTAGCCAATGCGGACAAATAACAAGAGAACTTGGGAAGCGCTTTTTAATAACGATGAGGTTATGTTGTGCTTTCTTCATACCGGCACTATTAGAAGTGCTTTATATGTACTAACTCATTTAATCCTCTTGATTTCCCCAGGGGCTAGGCACTATTATTGCCCCTATTTTCCTAATCAGGGACCGGGGCATGGAGATGCTACAGTACTTGCCCAAGTCACACAGCAGTGCCAGAGCTAGGTTCCGAACCCAGGCTTTTGGCTCCAGAGTCCAGGTACTTAACCAGTATGAATACTGCCTCCAAAAATAAAGTGTTACTGAAATCAAACTCTTAAACAAGTACTACCAACCCTGAAGACTCATTGGAAGGACTGAGGCTGAAGCTCCAAAACGCTGGCCACCTGACGCGAAGAGCCGACTCATTGGAAAAGACCCTGGTGCTGGGAAAGACTGAAGGCAAAAGAAGGGGGCAGCAGAGGATGAGATGGTTGGATGGCATCACCAACTCAATGGACACGAGTCTGAGCAAACTCAGGGAAATACTGACAGATAGGGAAGCCTGGCATGCTTCAGTCCACAGGATCGCAAAGAGTCGGACACAACTGAGTGACTAAACAACTCTTGCTTAACTCTTCACAGAGCCATCTTCTCCTGGCTGGACCACTTCCCTACAGCAGGGTCTGTCCTTCCCTATAGCATCTGACACAACACTGTGCCTGGGAACAGATGGGCTAATATGACAGACTGGCCCAGAGGATGGGTGTCTGGGGAAAAAGAGCCTCTTCCATGACTGGTCGGGAGGGGCCCATCCTATTTAAATCAATTCCCCTTGCCTGCTTCTGCAGCAGAATTCAGCATCAGGAAATCTGAGGCCTGCCTGACAGCAAGACTGAAGTCAAACCCGGGATGTCAGACTCCAGGCCCATGAGCTGGGAGAGGACATGTAGGGAGAACCCTGTGCACTTCACATTTTCAGAACCAGGATGACCTTGAACTTCAGCGTTACCACTGGAGGAGGCAAGAAGCCTGGTCTCCAGTGCCCTGTGTAGCCAACAGTGACATCCCTCCCCCAACCCCCATGTAAATACTGGTGATGACAGGGACGGTTATGGCAGAAGGGAAGATGAGCCCAAGGCCACAGCTCTCTCCCAGGGCAGTGGTCACTGTGTAGCCGCTCAGCTGTGTCCAGCTCTTTGTGATCCCGTGGGCTGCAGCACACCAGGTTTCCTTGTCCTTCACTGTCTCCTGGAATTTGCTTAAACTCATATCCATCGAGTCAATGATGCCATCCAACCATCTCATCCTCTGTCACCTTCATCTCCTCCTGCCCTCAGTCTTTCCCAGCATCAAGGTCTTTTACAATGAGTTGGCTCTTTGTGTCAGGTGGCCAAAGTACTGGAGCTTCAGCTTCAGCATCAGTCCTTCCAATGAATATTCAGAGTTGATTTCCTTTAGGATAGACTGGTTTGATCTCCATGCAGTCCAAGGGGCTCTCAAGAGTCTTCTCTAGCACCACAGTTTGAAAGCACCACAGTTCAACTCCTCGTCATTCAGCCTTCCTTATGGTCCAACTCTCACATCCATATGTGATTACTGGAAAAACCATAGCTTTGACTATATGGACCTTTGTTGGCCAAGTGATATCTCTGCTTTCCAGGACAGTATAAAGGGGTCTACTTAGAGGAGTCAGGAGCCTGGTCCCACCAGCAGCCTGCTGTGTGCCGTGAGGCCTACCACACCTCTTTGCATCTCAGCCTCCTGCTAGAATGATCTCGAGGCCCTTGGCAGTTGGGACTGTCTGAGAGCTCAGCTCCCAGCTCTGCTCACATACTGAGGTCCTCAGCCCATGCAGTGAGCTCAGCCTCAGGTGGGGAGGTGACAGGTAGGGCCTCTCTCTCAGAGGCAAAAGGTAGGACCAAGTCTCCAGGAATTGCATCCACCAGCAGGGACCCTAGAGAAGCAAGACTCTAAGTGCAAACCCACATGAGTCTCTCCACTCCTTGATCCCCTCACCCACCCAGGCCCAAGTCAGGTTATCAAGAATGTTAAGGATCCCTGGGTCAGGAAGGTCCCCTGGAGGAGGACATGGCAACCCACTCCAATATTCTTTCCTGGAGAATCCCATGGATGGAGGATCTTGGTGGGCTCAGTCCACAGGGTTGCAAAGAGTTGGACAAAACTGAAGTGACTTAGCACACACAAGGAATAGGGAGGAAGTGCCTGCATCTTCCCAGAAAACCACTCTTCCTGCTCCAGGAAGAGTCCCTTCTTGGGAAGACTCTGTCCCTCAGAGGAACACCACCTGCTGTTATTAATAAAAGGCCTCTGGGTTCCCCAGTCAGCCCTGGACAGAAATCACTGGCCCCAAGACCCAGGGAATGGGACTGAGCAGTCTGCAAGGGGTAGGGAGCATGGTTCTGAGGAAGGAGAAAAGCAGGGACCTGCCTTTTTAGAGTGGACCCAAAGAAGGGCCTCCCAGACTGGAAGTGCCCACACAAGGCCCATGGATTCCTCAGTGCTCTCGCCCTCTGAAACACACAGGAGGTGTTTAACAGATGTTTATTGAGTAAATGAACCAAAAAACCATCTCAAGCATTGGGATCCAGAGACTCTACAGTCAGAGCCTTCCTGGGTTGAAAGGTCTTGAAGATGTGGCAGAAAGCAGCATAAAATGCATATTATGCTTATTGTTGTCATCAAAACACCTCACCACCCGGCTCCAAGCAAGGTCTCCAGTGTGCTAATGTGGTAATGCCGAGGGTGCCAGTCCAATGGGAAGGGTCTCCAGTGGCCCACCCAGCTCTCCAGCCCTAAACTCTTCTATCCCCTCCCTTCCCATTCTGCACCTTCAGCAAGCCCACCCACCTTCCCCTTGGGTTGAAACAAAAGGTCATGGAAAGTAAGCGAAAACCTAAATAAACCAGTTGGTTGAATCGGAGGCCTTTACTGTTCTGTGCACAGGGAGAAGGAAATGGCAACCCACTCCAGTATTCTTGCCTGGGAAATCCCAGGAACAGAGGAACCTGGAGGGCTATAGTCCATGGGGTCCATGATTGAGCAACTAAAAAGCAACATGGATTTGTCAGTTTCTGTTTTGAGTTCTATAAGAGGTTAAACAATTAAGTCTTATTTGTATTCCATGCATAGTCAGCCTGGGAGGGTAGGGGGAAACCAGCTCCTTGTTTCACAGAGAACAGAGTGCCCCTCTCTGTGGCTACTTCCCTCTCTTTGCTAATTTCAAGTTCTACCACTCCAGGTTGCCAGCAACAGAGAAGACACCACTTAGTTCATGAGGAATTACTATGTTACTAATGGTGGCAATATTGTTAATAATTCCAAGCCTGTTTATTCCTAATTTCGGGGCAAATTTGAAACCTCCGAGCCACTGATCAGGAATTCA
Source organism: Antilocapra americana (assembly GCA_007570785.1). Taxonomy (NCBI): domain Eukaryota; kingdom Metazoa; phylum Chordata; class Mammalia; order Artiodactyla; family Antilocapridae; genus Antilocapra; species Antilocapra americana. The sequence goes on along the minus strand of ML661897.1, from coordinate 30,167,458 downwards.
TCACTATCCGGACCCCAACCTGGGCCCAGCCTCCTCCTGCCCCTCCAGCAGCTCAGGCAGGGGAGGCGGGGTGATGACCCTCAGATTCCAGGCTGATACCTCCCCTCCCCCAAGGGCACAGTTCCACATCACCCCCCTCTCTCTTCTTCACCTCAGCCTCTCCATCACTTCTGTCCTACTTTAGAATTTAAACAACCCGGCTCTCTTTTTTAAAAAAAGTCATCCTTTGTTCTTGTCTATCTTCACATGCTTGCTAAGTGGCTTCAGTCGTGTCCAGCTCTTTGCGACCACATGGACTACAGCCCGCCAGGCTCCTCTGTCCATGGGATTCTCCAGGGAAGAATACTGGAGTGGGTTCCCATGCCCTCCTCCAGGGGATCTTCCTCACCCAGGGATCGAACCCACGTCTCTTGTCTCCTGCATTGTCAGGTGAGTTCTTTACCACTGAGCCACCTGGGAAGCCCTCTATATTCACACCAGAATTCAGGAAGTTGTCCACAGTCATCATTCCCAGTTCCGCAGCTCCCAGGCAACCCCCTAAGCAGGCTGCTATTCCCAGTAGCCACCTAAGGAGCTCACCCCAAGGCACCCGTTACACTCTCCATCCCTCTCCTGCTGGGCCTGAAGTCTTGGAGGCTGCTGATCCTCCTTCTTCCTAAGAGTGAGCTCCTCGCAAGGGGCTCCCTCCCACCTCACCCTCAGAGCCTCCTCATCACCCCTGCCGCCCATCTTTCAATGGCAGCGACCCCAGTAGCTCAGTCCCTAACCTCCTCCCAATGTGACCATACCCAATCCTTTGGCCCCAGTTACCACCTGCAGGCTGCTGGTGACTTCTTTCTTACTTTTTATTGTAGTTGATTTACCACATTTTTATTTATTTTTGGCCACACCCTGCAGCATGTAGATCTCAGTTCCCCAACCAGGGGTTGAAGCCAGACCTCCTACCTTGTTAGGTGGAGTCTTTACCACTTCCAGGGAAGTCCCTGCTCCTGACTTCTCAATCCTTATGTCCAGTCCCCCTTCCTCACCTGAGCCCCTGCCCAGCACACCCAGCTGTCTATATAGGGCAGGCCCGATGAGGGGCATATACCCCAAAACAAACGCTTATCTCCAGCCCCCCCCCTGACTCAACACCTTTGCAGTGACGGGCCCCCTCAGCCACTCAACTGTCCCAGATAGAAGACTGGGGGCCTCCCTGACTCCTCTGGCCTCTCACTAAGACCTGCTGATTCAACCTGCTGGGCAGCTCTTAGATCCTTCTTTCCTACCGCTGTCCTCACTCAATCACCATATTCCTGGCCTGCACCATAGCAGTGGCCTCCAGTCTCTCCAATCTGCTCTCCTATTGGAACCACGCGAACTTTGTCCTCAAGCAGAGATCATTACATAAAATCTCCTGGGGGTGCTGCCCACCAGATCCAAACCCCTTCCGTTTCTCCTCCTCCATCCCCACTTCCACCTGCCTCTAGGTGGCAGTAGTGATAAAGAACACATCTGTCATGCAGGAGACCTAAGAGATGAGGGTTCAGTCCCTGGGTCAGGAAGATCCCCTGGAGGAGGGCATGGCAACCCACTCCAGTATTTTCGCCTGGAGAATCCCATGGACAGAGGAGCCTGGTGGGCTAGAGTCGGACACGACTGAAGCAACTTAGCACCACTGAGTGACCTGCATGTCTGTAAGGAAGGTCGGCTAACCTGCGTTACATGCCGCCCTTTGTCCAAGCTCTGTCCTCCACCTCCCACACTCCCCCCACCTGCCTTCATGGAGTAACTGCACCTCACTCTTTAGTCTCAGCCTGAAGGCCACCTCTTTCAGGAAGGCTCTCTAGATTTTGCAAAAAGGGGTTAGATGCCCTTCTTTGGCTCTTCCAGAGCACCCAGTGCTTTCCGACAGCACTCACTACATCACCAAATGACACAAAGTCCCTGACTTATCTGTGTCCCCCCCAGACTAGGAGCTCCACAAAGGCAAATGCTGCCCCAGCTGCTCTCAACTATTAATGCCTAGCAGCCAGGAAACTCAGTAAACAACTGTTGAATTAATAAGTGAATGTCTGACCCAGGAGGCCTGCAAATCCTCCACACCCTAGTCTGGAGGGGGAGGAAGTGGGGGACATGGTTGGTGGGTGAGAGCCTTACAGCTTCAGCCTTGGACCTTGGAGGAGGGCTTGCCCAGGGCTCTGGGACCTGCTGCCACGTGCCCTCCCAGGCCAGGGGTCAGGAAACCACAGGAAGGGCAGGCCTCCTGGAAGCAGGTGGGCAAGAAGGGGGGCAGCAAAGAGTGGCAGGGGCTGGTTTGCTCACATGCAAACCTCACAGCTCCACCCACACGCAGCCAGTCCCTTCTCTCTCCTCTGTCCTCACTCTCCATCCACCTGGGCATTCTGGCCTCACCTGCCCTTGTTACCACTACAAACAGCCAGCCAGCCGTCCTTGGTTCACTCCCCATCCAGAACCCCCTCCCCTCTCATTCCACCATCCTGACCGTTTCTCTTCCCCACCTCCTCCTTCGTCTGTCTCTCCAACAACATCTGCCCCCCAGGTCAAATGGTTACCTCCCCTGGGTGCTAGGTTGCCCGGGAGGTGGAGAGAGACACAGCTGGTGAATGCGTCCCATTACCAGGCCGTCCCATTACCAGGCCCTCCCGCTGCACCCAGGACCCTGGCCCGGCTTACCCTCGGTCAGCCCCAGGTGGATGCTCCAGTAGATCTGCAAGCACTGCAGCTCCTTCTTCATGCCCCGCTTGCAGCGGCAGTCATACAGTGGGCTTTCCTGCAGCACCTCCAAGGCTGCCTGGCACTCCTTGTTGGCCAGCATAGTGTTGCGGTCCCGGCCGGCCAGGCACTGGCGCAGCGTTCGGTAGCGGGAGCTGCAGTTGGATTCGGCCGCGCACAGCTCATTGGCCCGGACACAGTCCACTGGGGGGCGCCAGCCGTGGAGCTCGGGGCCCTGCGGGGAGGAAGGGCTGGCCAAAGAGCGGAGGGTCTCGTCTGGGTGGTGGGGAGGGAAGACAAGCATGAATGAGGGCCGCCGTCTCCGACCCCAGAGGCAGGCCTGGGGGCCCTTCTGGGAGAGTCACACCGGTTCTATTCAGCACAGCCAGGCCGACTCAAGGCTGTCAGCCCCGGCAGGTCGGAGCAAGCGCTGCTAAAGATACCACCATCTCTCCTCAGACCCCAAAGGAGAAAAGTTGTCTTCGGCCCTGGCCCTACCTGACCTTTTCCTGGTTCCTTCCATGGCCCTGGGCCCAGGAGCACAGCCCAGAAGAGCCAGAGGCCCCAGCCAGACCACAGACAATCTAAGATGCCAGGAGTCCAGAGAAGGATCTCACAGCCTCAGCAGAGAGCTGGCGGCTGCAGGGCCTCCTAGGGCAGGCCAAGGGGAGATCTCAGTTTCAGAGTAGCCAGGCCTCCTGCCAGCAACCTCGGGTCCAAACAGAGGTCTGGCCAAGGAACCAGGTAGGCTGACTGGTTAACTCTCATAGCCTGTTAGGCTCTCAAAGACCAGATCAGTCCCCGCATTCCACACTTGGAAAACTGAGACCCAACCAAGGGACGTGACAACTCAAGGTCACACACAGGCTAAAACGACCCCTCCGACCCCCAGTCTATCCATTTTGAGTCCCCAGACTTCATAAGGAGACAGGGAGAGACAAGCCTGATCCCATGGTCTGAGGAGAGCTCAGAGGGAAGCATTCCTCTGGGGGGACCCAGCCTTCCACACCATCCTGTCCAAGAGTGTGGCCAGAGACAAAATACACCATGGAGACAAGTTCCATCCCAGCCCCCCCAAAAAATGCTTGGGGCCAAGCAACTCCATCCCACCACTCCCACAGACACCTCTCTCTGTCTCTGTCTCTTTCTCTTTCTCTCATTTCTTCTCCTCTTTCTTTCCTCTCCTCCCCACCCTTCCTTGATACCCTCTACCCTCTGTCTCTACTTCTTTCCCCTCTTTCCAGAAGCCAACTAATAAGTCAGCTGCAAGCGGACCCTGGCCTCACACATGGACCCTCGCCTCCCCAGCATGGCCTCCAGTGTCCAAACCCACAGTTCTCGGAAGGAAACGGGTCAGGGAAGGAGATACAGAGCGGAAAGGCACAGAAAGGGCCGCTTGGTCCTTCCAAAAGCAAGCTCCCCAAATAGACATCATCCCAGTCCCCTGGTCTCCTCCAAGCCCCTCACTCAGATCCTGCCCCACAAAAAGGCCATGCCATGGCCCAGAGCCAAGACTGAATTTTCCAAGACCAGAAGAGTGATGGGGGGAGGCTTCCTCCACTCCACCCTGCCCCGAAACATGATAAGATCCTAGGCTGAAGTCTCCCCCATCCTCTAATCCCAGAGAATCTCCTCCATTTCAACCAGAACTCCCACAACTCACTCCTTTCTCCCAGGAGGCCCCGCTCAGGGAGCAGCTAGCTCAGGGAGACAGCGACACCTAGAGGCAAAGTGCTGCACTGCAACCCTGTCACGGCCCACAGGGCCACCCAGGGGAAAGGCACTAGGAATGAACCCCTGGTGGGCCACACCTATCCCACCAAGAGAGCACCGGGTGGGCCTAGCGTGGAGAAAACCTCAGGATCCACAACAAAAGACTTTCTTTCTCCAGCTGACCAGACCTCTACCTCAGGACAGGAGGAGCTGACAGTTATAGCCAGGCTTGAGCAAGACCACTAAAGAAACCAGCATGGAATGTGGGCATAAACAGTGAAGCATCTACCCAGGGTAGGATGGAGAAGCGCCTTCCCGCCCAAGCCCAGGCGGGGGCTTTATTGCCAGGCTTCAGCAAATTCCTAGGACTCTAAGCAGGACTTGGGCGCAACAGGGCCCTCCAGGATCAGCTCTGTTGACCTGGCCTCACCTATACCTGCTGTCCCACCTAGCCAACCAGGTAGCCTTAGGACTGGCCCAGCCCTGGGCCTTCCACTGACTCTCCTCACCCCAGCATCCCAGCAGGCGTCTCCTCTCCCACCTTGGCGTTTCCTGAGGCTGCACAGTGGGATATAAAATGAGAAAGCGGCCCCCTCCCCAGGCTTAAACATCAGCACACTAGCCGAGGGAACTGGGGCAATAAGGACACTTCCTTCTGCCCTACAGATGGGTCTACAGCCCCAAGGGACAATCCTTATAGAGTCCTGAGCTCCCGGGCCTAATGCAAGGGCTTCCCTCTTCCTTTCAGCTTCCAGGCAGAGAGATGTTCCATAAGAGGATCAGTGCATTTTCCAACCAAACTCCCTGACCACCACCTACCCCTGACTCTTCTCGGTGGTGCCAAGACCCCCAGAACCAAGAAGTCCAGCCAGAGAAAGAAATCATGGCAACTTGGTGCCTCTGGACAAGCATTCTAGGTGAGTAAAGGTTGGAAGGTATTCTGGTGATGTTTCCAAGTTCTAGATCAGGAGAAAACTCGGAGCTCTCAAGGAAAGCCCAGACATGTGGAACAGCTTTTAGAGACACAGCGGGGACTGCGAGACCACACAGGCCTACAACTGTCCAGGTACATCAAATGCCCCGATGAGCGCAAGAATGCCAGTGGGAGGTGGGCCCTCTGACCAACCAGTCCCCCACCCCATCACTTTCCCTGTCTCACTTTCTCTCTGAGTTTGTCAACACTGGAGGTCAGGATGGCTGGGCCAGGAAGGCATGCCCACACCCAGACCTCACTCAGAACCTTGGGGGGAGCACAATGAAGGCCCCTGCTCCCAGGAACATCCTCCACTCTATCCCTGACTGAAAATGCCGACTCCACTTCTCAAGCTCCAGAAAAGCCTCTCCCCAAAGCTAACTTTCCAACCAGCTCCCAACTGTGGGCTCCTTACCAGGCAAGGGCCCTGGGGCTGAAATTTCCTTAACAACCCACATATCCCTCGTTCTCTGCTGGCCTAACCCAGAGCCTTTCAATGTCCTGTGGTCACTCAGTCAACACACACCCCAGCTTTGAGAAGGGGCTTCTCAAGAGAAAGGAACTGAAAGGATGTGACCCCCCCCAACTTTTCCTCCTCTCATCCCCACCCCCACCAGGGTCACGACACCAGAGAGGCCATCTCTGAACAATCCCAGGCACACCTACACAGGCTCAGAAGAACAGTCTCTCCTCGGGCCGCTCGGCTGGGATCCCTCGCCTCTGCAGCCTGCGGGCTGGACCTGGAGATGACTGAGGGGCCATCATCCACACCTGGGAGCCCTGCTGGCCCCAGGGCGGGGGGGGGGGGGGGGGACGGGGGCTGTGCAGCTCAGGAGCAAGCAGTCTGGCTGCTTTTCCTGAAATACAATTTTCTTTTCTTCTTGGCCCTGCTCATTCTTGGCCCCAGAAAGCTGGTTTTCAAACCAGCCGTGGGAGAAAAGGTCAGCTTTTATAATAGCCCCTTCAGAGAGAGAGGATTGCCAGGAAAGGCTTGCAGGAGCACAGCGGGCCCAGCAACCATCCCAGCCTCCTCCCTCAGCAGCCCCTCCCACCTGAGAACTCTATCCCAAGAAGAGCCACCTTTGGCTCCCTGAGGCAGGACTGTGAAGGCCACACCCTAGAGCCGGGCCTAGCCCCCCAGCCCCCCTCCATGAATCCAGGAGCGAGAGGATGAGGTGGGGCTGGCAAAGGGCCCAGGGCCCGATCAACACGGACTGAACTTGAATCCCTGGTCCTAGTCAAGACACTTAGGACACCCCTCATGGTTTTCTGTGACCTGCACCTATCCCCCTCCTAGGCCTTCCCTCTCCCCTCCTCCAGGAGGGAAAGGGTGCTCTCCTGACCCATCTGGGCAGGCTGGCTCACCCTGGCTACACAGCAGGCCAAGGTGGTAGGAGCAGCATCCACAATGAAGCAAATGTGTGGTCCTTACACACACACACACACACACACACACACACACACACACACACACACA
>ML661897.1:29905344-30159083 GCA_007570785.1 Antilocapra americana | reverse complement strand
TGTGTGTGTGTGTGTGTGTGTGTGTGTGTGTGTGTGTGTGTGCTCTCCAAGCCGACAGCCGGTCCTCAGGTCTGCCCTTCCCTCGGCTCGTCCGGGAAGGCGCGAGTCCCCGCGGGTCCGATTCCCCTGCGCTTCCCGGGAGAGGACTGAGAAGGTGGGGGGAGAGGCGATCTGAGAGTGAAGGGCTGGAAGGAAGTGGCGAGGGTGGGGGTCAAAATAAAACGCAAATAAGAAAGAAATCCACCGACGGGTGTCAGCGCCTAGGAACGATCCAGTGCAAGCTTCGAGGACGAGAGACCCGAGTCGCTTCTTTCGCACAAGACGGAGCAAAGATTCAAAAAAAATCTTCTCCCGCTAACCCCTGCTCGTGTCACTTTTTTCTAATGGAATTCCAGTGACCGTGTGTCTCTGCGTGCGTGTGTCTTTCTCTCTTCTCTCCCTCCCTCTCCTCTCCCCGGCTCTCGCTCTTTGCTCCCGCTCTCTCCGGCTCTCCCTCGCTCTCCTTTCCCTCCCCCTTCTCCCTCTCCCTGCTCCTCCCTCCGCCCGCCCCCTTCCCCCTTCACGGCTCCCTCGCCGCGGCTCTCGCGCCCGCGCCCCTCTCCTCCGCCCTGGGCTCGGCGCTCGGGCTCCCAAGCGCTGGCGGCGCGGGGCGCGGGCGCGCGGCGGAGCAGCGACACTCTGCAGCGGCGGCGGCGACAAGGCGGTGGCGGTGGCGCCGGGGAACGCGGGCCGAGGGGAGAGCTCCGCCGCCGGCTCCCTCTTCTCGGCCGCCCGCCCTTCCCGGGATTGACCTGCAGCCTTGGCCGGAAACTGACCAGCTACCCCGGCCAGGGCTCGGGCTCCAACCCAAACCCACCAGAGCCTCCGCACCTATCTCTTCCCGCGGCTCCTGCCTCTGAGTGGCAACCTCCACGCCCCCTTCTCTCCCCGCCCGGAGCGGGCTGCGCCCTCCAACCCCCACCGCCCCCGCCCGCGGGCCAGGGCAGCCCGCTCCGGGAGGCCCTGGGGAGGTTCAGCGGAGGCCCGAGGGCTTGGAGTGCGTGGCTCTCGAGCCAAACCGGGGGCGTAGGGGGAAGGGAAATAGGAAAACCAAAAAAAAAAAAAACCCGCTGGAGTCCGGGTCTGGGAAGGGGGCTGCACCATCTCCTGGGCGTCCTTCGACCCAGGAGCCGAGGCAGAGAGTCTCCCCGAAGACGCAAGGGAGATGAAGGACCCCCTCCGTCGCCAACCGCCAGCGTTCCCGCATAGCCTCCTGCCCGGGTCGAGCCCCACGCCCTCATACACGTGTGCTCTTCATTCGGGGCTCGAGAACTTTCCCCGCACACCCCCGGCGCCCTCGTCCCCACACGTCCCAGCGTCGTAGTTCTTTCCCCACTTGTCTCTCTCTCCCGATGCGGGAAGAAACCTGCCGAGCCAGGGCGTCTTGACCGCCCCTTCCGAGGCCGGCGAACCTCCCACGAACTGCGCGGGAGGGATCGGGGATGCGGGCTCGCACCCCACCCTGGTGGGAGCGCCCCGGGACCGACGCTGGTCTCTGCGCCAAGCTCGGCAGCGAGCTGGGCTCCGGGGAGTTCTCCCGAGGCAGCCGGCAGCTCCCTGCTTCCGAGGCTCCAGGCGGGGCCCCCTCCCCCTTCCGGGAAGGGGGCGATTGATCCATCTGTCCACGGGCCGAGCTCATCGGCGTGTTTTAGTCACAGGATTTACAGTAAACGCTCAGAAGCACCAAAAAGGAGGGGCATCTGGCTGAGAAAGGGCTGAAGGAGAAGTAAGGTTGCTGACACGTTCTGGCAAATGAGCGAGAGGCGGTGGGTTTCGGACACGCGCGGGCAGACCCGCGCACTACCCAGCATCCCAGTTTCACGCGCCCATCTGACACAATTCTCGGCTGCGTTAAAGCGGCCCTGCACCCCCTCCCCCCCCCCGCGCCCTCGCACACATTCCTGCACGCAGCTCTGCGCGCACCCCTTGTGCTGGGGTGTGGTACACGCAGTATCTCGTAAACTTTACGCGCTACACAAAACCGGATCTAGGCTGGACCGAAGATGTAGGTGTTAGTGCATTTTAAGATGCGTTTTTAAATGAACAAGACTCTGGAGAGGCGTGAATGCTAGAAATGGACCTGGGCTTGAAGGGAGAGGTCACTTACAAAACCGCCGGGCTTCGCAAGTAGAAAAGCTAGAGGGAGCAACTTCCATCTTGCGGATTTAGGCGGGAACGCGACTTTTCCAGCCTTGGAATCGCGAAGCTGGGGGTCTTTTCCAAACGCCTCACATTTGCCCCATCCTGGGGCATCAGCCCTCAGTCCATCCTGTCCCAGGGCCATTGAGTGGTGCCCTGTTGGGGGCGTGGCCCTAGCGGGTGAGCGAACCTGAGCCAGGAAGGCTTGGGGATTGGAGCTGGGGAAAGTACCCGGGGACTGACCTTCTTGGCATTCTTTCGGGCCTCTCCAGTTCTAAGAAGACTTAACACCTTCATTCCTAGAACTGGGGAGTGTAAGGAACCTGCTTCATAAAAGTTTAGGTTAAAGGATTAAAAACCTGATGAGAATTATACTCTTAAATCAGAAGCTGGATGTGTGCTTAGTCACTCAGTCGTATCCGACTCTTTGTGACCCCATGAATCACAAAGTCACAGCCCTCCAGGCTCTGCTGTCCCTGGGGATTCTCCAGGCAAGAAGACTGGAGTGGGTTGCCATGCCCTCCTCCAGGGATCTTCCCAACCCAGGGATCGTACCCAGGTCTCCTGCATTGCAGGTGGATTCTTTACCCTCTGAGCCACCCAGGGAAGCCCCCAGTGGCTGGAGTCCGGTGTAAATAGATTTCCCCCCTCCCCTCTCCTACTTCCTGGGTCTTTTGGCTGCCCAAATGCCCTTCACCACGCCCACATTTCCGAATCCCCACCTGAAGTTTTCCCTATTCCAAGGGCCCTACTCTAGTCTCTGAAATTAGGCACATTGCTCTTCCTCCTCCATCTCAAAAACAATTTCTTTTACTTTCTTTGAACCTTGGCTGGGCATTAGAAGGAAAATCCTCTGAAACATATTTAGGAGCTTTAATGAGAAAGCAGTGATGAACACCCAGGGTGTGTCCACTGATTCCCGTGGTGGTGGGAGGGGTATCTGGTAGCAGAAGGTGATGGCTGAGGTCCTTCAGGGACTCCGGGTCACCCAGCCACCGAAAGGACAGTGGACAATGCCACCAGGCCAGCATTCACCTTGCGGCCATGAGGCCCTCTTTTCCCGCCTGTCTATATAAGCATCTCTCACTACACCTCACTCTCTGCAGACCCACCCTCAACCTGAGCTGCCCTTAGATATGGCAGTATCCAAGTGTCACGTGATGATAATCCACACATCTCCCATGTGTACGCTCCACTACCCCATGCCAAGATCTGCAGAGGAAACACAGATGGATATGTGCCAGCCACAGGCAATTTAATCTCTCTGAGCCTCAGTTATTTCATCTATAAAATGGAGATTAAAAAAAAAAAAAAAACTTGAGTCTTCCCTGGTGGTCCAGTGGCAAGGAATCCATGCTCCCAATGTAGGAGGCCCTGGTTCAATCCACATGTTGTGACTGGGACTTGGCACAGCCAAATAAATTTTTAAAAAAATTAATTTCAACTAGAGACAAGAAGAGATATTATACGCAGAGCAGCGAGTCAAATGCCTGGCTCTAAGAAAGTTGTTCATAAAACGTCACCCCTTTCCTCTGGGATCCAGAAGGACTAGGAACCTATGTATAAGGCATGCAAACCTAAGTGGCAAATGAGAAGCAGAGATAAAAAGCAATGGGGATTCAAAGGAAATAGAGACAAGAAGGTCAGTCTTCCCCGGTGACTCAGTGGTAGAGAATCCACTTGCCAATGCAGGAGACGCAGGTTCAGTCCCTGGGTCAGGAAGATCCCCTAGAGAGGGAAATGGCAACCCACTCCTATATTCTTGCCTGGGAAATCCCGTGGACAGAGGACCCAGGAGGGCTACAGACCATGAGGTTGCAAAAGAGTCAAACACAACTCGGCAGCTAAACAACAACAATTGTAAAGGGTCAAGAATAGGAGGCCTTGTAAGAGAGAGTCTTGGAGAAAGCAGAGACTCTGAGGAAATATGAACAAATGCTCTTAAGGTTCATGGATACACATTTACACACCTTCCAAGCCTGTACCTTTCATCAGCCTTTAAGGGTCAAGTCCAGTGGCTTGTGAGCTCGTGGGTATTTGAGTCTCCTGCGCACCCAAGAGGGCCCCTCCACCATCACAGATACGGGAGCTACAGTGTGCAGGGAGAGGGAGAAAGGACACTTGGCTGTTCATTTCTGTTTCCTCATCTCTCTAGGCCTACTCATCTGCTGGTGTGGATTCTCTGGAGGGTAAGAGCAATAGGCGTGTAGAAGGACCAGTGGAATGGAGGACGGTTGCCGGCCCACCCTAGGACACACGCATGCACGCACACACTCTCATTAACCACACAGCTCAACTGACCAGAGCTGAGTTACTGCCAGCAGAATCTCATCCCTTCTTTTCCTTCTGTGGAGCAAAAAATGCTGAGGATCACATGCCCCAGAGAGAAAATCCAACCAGGAATAAAAAGAAGAAGAAGGTGCCAGGTAAGATGAGTCAGAAATCAGGGAGTTGGCAAGCAGAGGTGCCCTCAGCCATGGGACAGCAGCTGGCCCAGGACTTCCCACAATCCATCAAGCAGCACAAGTTCACTGGATTCCCTCCAACGGTGCCAAGGGCTATGAGAAGATGACTCTAAGCAGGGCTGCCCCAGCCATGGAAGCTGTGCACCACAGAATTAGGTCGGGTATCCATGAACAGAGTGAGCAACCCAAAGACACACTGGGACCAAATGAGAGAAAGGAAGGGTTAGTACCTGGGAGTTTCAGGAGGACTTGCAGGGAAAACATAGGATTGGAGCTGGGCCTGGAAGGATGGTGGAATTTGTTGGAACAGAGAGGGAGGCGGTGTTCTGGGGAGGGGACAGCATAGGTCAAGTGCAGTGGTAAGAACAGTTCAAGGGGACTTCCATGGTTGTTCAGTGGTTAAGCGTCCGCCTTCCAATGCACGGGATGTGGGTTCAATTCCTGGTTGGGGAACTAAGATCCCATTTTTTTTGAGGGGCTACGAAGCCCGTGCACCACCACTAGATCAGCCCCGGAGCTACAGGAGAAGCACACCAGCTGCAACAAAGAGAACTTGCACTCCTACTAAGACCCAACACAGCCAAACAAGAAGGACAGGATTGAGGAACCGCCCAGGGGTTGGGAGGAGCCAAGAGCGCAGGTGGGGAGGTGCCTGTCAGAGAAGGTCTGGAGGGTCCAATAGGAGGTGCAGTAGAGGACAAGCGCTGAAGGCTTCCCTCTCGCTCCCTTAGGAGCCATTGACGATTTTTGAGCGGGCCAGTGACATCAGAACGGTGTTTCAGAAGATTGATCTGACAACTCCGTGAAAGATGGAGACAAGAAACCAGTTAGGAAGATTTTAACAATTTCGGCCTGAAATAATGGGGGTCCAAAATAGGAAGTGGTGGTGAGCCTGAATGGAAGGAAAGGGTTATCAGGGGCTCTAGAAAGATGAATCAGCAAGATGTGGTAGATCCAACAGAGAGGACAAGGAAGAAGGAAATTATCTTCTAGTCAGACAGTGACCAGCCAGGGGACAGGCCTGGGGAAAGTGACTAGCCCTGACTTCTCAGACTTTGTCACTGGTTATAATTAAGGGAGTCAACTTTATGGCAAGATATATGTTGATATCCCTTTAATTTTGATAAAACTCTGTGGAGTAGTTACTCTTAATAGCCTCAATTTACAAATGAGACAACTAAAGTTAAAAAAAAAAAAAAAAGGTAATATAACTTGCTTAAGGTATTATTCTAAGTGACAGAACCAGGATTTGAACTTCGACAGTTGGGATCCAGGGCCCCACCCTGGTAACCTCTGTGCTAATAAATAAGCAAAGGGACAGCTCTCCAGGCTATGAAATTTTATGTCACATTTCAGAACATCTTAAATATTCCCTTTCTCCCTGCCCTGTCCAGCAATAGAGTGAAGAAATTGTGAAAACTGCAATTTATTTTTTATCTTTCTTGTGATCTCTTCTGGTCTCATCCTTGGAGTTCAAGTCTAAAGCTTAGAAAGTGGGGACTTCCCTGGTGGTCCAGTGGTTAAGACTCTGTGCTTCAAATGCAAGGGGTCTGGGTTCAATCCCTGGTCAGGGAAGTAGATCCCACATGTCTCAACTAACAGTTTAAGTTGCATGCTGCAGCTAAATATCCTGCATGCTACAACTAAGTCCCAGAACAGTCAAATAAATAAACAGTTTTTTTAAAAAATAAATAAAGCCTAGAAAGGATGCTGTCTTACCATGGTACATGCTACAGTGTCCAGCTCAGTGTCATGGGCCTAGGTCATGGACATCCATGAGCTTTCTCAGCCTCATTCCAGACCCATCCGCCTCCTAATGGCAGGCTGACCCATTCACCAACCTTCCCTCCCCACACGGCCACTCCAGGTCCCTGATGCCCAGCCTGGCCAGAGTCAAATTGTCTGGGGATGGAGACCAGCAGGGATTTAACTAAAGCTTCCAACTCCTGAAGAGTGAACGGCGTTGCTGGGGCAGGGTGGGTGGGACCAGGCTAGAAGGAAAGAAATACATGGTGCACTCAGGGGCATCGATTTCTCTGATTTCAGTCAGTGTCCCCATGCTTCATCATTCTCTTTCTAGGTAAGCACCCAGCAAGAGTGGGGAATCTGGCTTTACTTCGCCTCTCCCTAGGGTCTCTGAGACCTCTCTGCCGGGTCCCCACACACACACTGCAGCCCCAGGGTAGCCCGTTAGAAGGGAAGGAAGCTGCTGCTACAGTGGGGGTGCACGGATGCAGGTGAAGAGTGACTCAGGCAGGGAGCTGGCAATACCACCTTCTGTGGATATAGCCTGCCTCACCATTTCACCACTTCTTTCTCCCTGATCCTGAAGTCCTTACACCATCCCCTCCTCCCTTTGGGAAGAGGACATGGCTGACTCAGCTCCCCTTCCAAGGGAACAAACTCAGGCTTGAAGATGGCCTGCGACGTGGCCCAGGTTACAATGCAGTCAACAAGTGGAGGAGCCAGGACTGGAAGCAAAGTGGGGCTGTCCACACCCTGGTCTAGTGAGCTTTCACCTTCAAACAGAGAAACCCAGCAGCCAGTGAGCCAGGGCTCTGCTGCTTTCTCCCACATTAGGAGATGGATTAAACGGAGAAGGCACTCAGTAATTTTCGGCACTTCGTTTCATCCAGGACAGGTCTGAGGTTTGTTTCTCCAAACCCCTCTTTCCTCCAAAGTCACATGCATCCTGAAAAATCTGAAACCCAGCACTTCCCCTGCCACCTTCGCAACTCCCCAGTGGCAGCAGGAGCTGAGCTGGTAAATGTCCCTTCTGATATGCTACTGTCAGCTTAAAATATCCCAGTGACTGTGGATGCCTTCCCACTGCCCGGGCTACGCTGCACCCAGCCTGTGCTGGCACCATCCCGGCCACGCCCCAGCATTGTCCAGGTGCCAACACTGCACTTGGCAGACCCCCACTGCCTGGAACAACCCCACAGCCTCTCTCCTGAGCGCGCCCACCGCCCCCAGCTCTCAGGCGCTGGCTGGCAATCTGCCAGGTTACCCAAGGTCAGAGGCAGAATGCAGGGAAAGGGGCAGTGATTGCTTCTACCAAGCTGTGAGGAGCAGGCTCCTGCTGCCTGGCATCCCCCAGGAGAGCTCTCAGCCCCAGCGGCCCCCCACAGGGACCATGTCTTTATTTAGCTAAGCCTGGCAAGGTGGGCAGAGCCTCAGAGCTGGGTCTGAGATGGACTGTCACATGGAGGGCCCAGCTTGGTCTCCAGGGACTGAAAGGCAGCTCGCGGGGGCTAGGGACAGAAAGTGGGGACCAGGATGTCTGTCTCTGAGCAGATAAGGTGTCTTTGGGCCCAGCCTAGAGTTTATCAGATGAGCACATTTGCCTGGGTGTCCACCTCCCTCACCCTGACCTCTCGTCCTGGGAACTTCTTTTCCCATTATCCAGAAGGCTCTCTCCTTCCCCTCACAGTCCTCATACATACTAGTGCTTTCTTGCTCTCTTCTTCCTACTGCTCCCAGGGAGAGGGTTACTGTTTACCGGGAAAGAATGAATTCCAATCATTAGACTCTTAGGACTGGGAGGAAACTTCCATGACAATAATAAACAAGTGCCAACAAGTGCATTGTGCTCAGCAACCCACAGAGCTTTTCCCTATGAATTCATCTCAGGCCTCCTGCACAGCCTCTGAAGTGGGCGTTTTTCAGACGACAAAACCTAAAGTCAAGGCACCCAGGGACTTGTCCATGAGTGACATGTCAGCGAGGAGCTGACCTACGACTTGAATCCAGTCCTGATGGATTTCAAAGTCCTATATTTGGGAAGTGTCCCTCCTTGAGGGACAGGGAATCCTGGTGTGCCCCAGTCCATGGGATTCCAAAGAGTTAGACATGACTTAGCAACTGAACAGCAACAACTTGCTTAAAACACTTCAGTAAAATAAAATCCGTTTTAAAAATAAAAACTAAGACAGTGTCACGGGAGAAGGCAATGGCACCCCACTCAGGTACTTTTGCCTGGAAAATCCCATGGACAGAGGAGCCTGGTAGGCTGCAGTCCCTGGGATCGCTACAACTGAGCGACTTCACTTTCACTTTTCACTTTCATGCATTAGAGGAGGAAATGGCAACCCACTCCAGTGTTCTTCCCTGGAGAATCCCAGGGACAGGGGAGGAACCATGTGGTCCATGGGGTCGCACAGAGTCGGACACGACTGAAGTGACTTAGCAGTAGCAGCAGCAGCAAGACAATGTCACACTTGCCAGGACAGGGTACTCTCAGGGCCCCTGTTCCCTGATTCCAGACAGCTTGGATAGTTGAGTTTTTCCTTCACCTCCCCATGACTTCACATCCACAAGGATGGGAAGCATGAGGGAGTTTCCCAGAAGTGCCTCAGGGTACACACACTCCTGGACAGCCAGATGCCTATCATTCTCCCTGGCAGCTGGCCTGCCTGGATGCTGTCTGCCCTCAGCAGAGGGCAGGGCCACTCCCATCAAAGCCATCAAGTGCAGTTCCCTCCTCCTACTTCACAGTGAATCCATCGCATCAGCAAAGCCGGCTCCATCCAGAATGGGCCATTTCCAGAGGTCCAGTTACCCACTGCCTCCCTGTTCCAAGATGGGTGAGTCCCTGCCCCTTGGAGGGTGTGGAACTGGCTACACTAGAGGATCTGCACTGCTAATAGTGGTGAAAACTCTGGGATTCTGTAATTTCCCCAGCCCTGGCTTGGTCCCATTTCTTCCTGTTCTTGCCACCTGGCTCGTGGAGCAACACCCCAACTGGCATGGGTAGCATTTTAGAATGAGAGTCTGACTAGGGCTCAAGTTCCAGTTTTAACCTGGGTTTGCTGGCAGCCTCAGAAGAAGTTCAATACTGTAGCACCATGAATTGGCTGGCACTCAGGAAGAGTTGGAAGAAAGAACAAAAGGAAGAGGAAGGAAAGCTGAACTATAGGCTATTGGAACCTCTGTCCTCACCTCCGTCTCCATGCCAACTCCCCAGTCTTCCATCGGGGCACCCCATAGAGTGAGAAAAGTATCCTCAGGTTCCAGCCAACAGCTTTGTCCCCAGCTACACGAGTGACCTTAGGTCCTCTAGAGTGATGCTCCCCCACTCCACTAGCCTCACAAGGGAGAAAGAAGATCAAATCAGATGCTGAACAAGGCAGTGCTTGGAAATGTATGAGGTGCTTTGCAGATGCAGGCACCAGTCTCTCTGTTTGGGGACAGCCCACCCACCCCTCGGGGGGATATCTGTGGCCCCCCTCCCTTCTCTCCCCTCCCCCCACTTCAGGGAGGAGCAGCCCACACCTAAGGCACTGCTGAGGCAGCTCTTGCTGCTCTAGTGACTTGAAGACAAGATAAAAAGGAACATCCCCATTTTGACAATGGGAATACTGAGGCTTCCAGAGCTCAGTGCTTACCACATTCTGTCAAAAATGCCCATTTTCGATGGACAGGTACATTTAAAATGGTGCATTTTATTTTTGAATTTTTAAATTATTAAAGTATGATAACACATTTACTAGCAAATTAGAAAAAACAGAATAAAGTTACATATACTTCCACTATATATTAAAGTTATTAAACAGTACCTCTTTAAATGGCGTATTTAAAATGGAAAACCAACAGGGACCTATTGCATAGCACAGAGTGCTCTGGCCAATGTTATATGATCACCTGGATGGGAGAAGAATTTGGGGAAGAATGGATACATGTATATATATGGATGAGTCTCTTCGCTGTCCACCTGAAAATGTCAAAAGCTTGTTAATTGGCTACACCCTGATACAATGTAGAAAGGTTTTTTTAATGTGCATTTTCATTGTGTATACTCCCAATGGACTCAAAGCTCTCTGAAGACAGGACCTATGTCTTCTTCACCACAGATGATCAGAGGCTGGAACAGTAAGTGCTTGTTGGATGAATGAATGAATGAGCCAATGATTCCTTTTACCTGACATAATCTTAACACAAAGACTCGGGCCAGGATCACTGACCTGTTCCAAACACTTATCTCCTGTCACTGGACTGATAGGGGTAAATGACTCATATATGAGTGCTCCTCTTTCCTCCTATTCTGTTCTTCTTAGGAATAACTGATAAATCTGACTGGAGGATCTGTCTGGACACACTTCAGTAGTATCCAACTCTTTGTGATGCTATGGACTATAACCTGCCAGACTCCTCTGTCCATGGGATTCTCCATGCAAGAATACAGGAGTGGATTCCAATGCCCTCCTCCTAGGGATCTTCCCAATGCAGGGATCAAATCTGCATCTCTTACACTCTTTGCTTTAAAGTCTAAATCTGCAAAGACTTAGTACATTGATGGAAGTTGGGTAGGGTAGAATTTCCAGCCTACACTGCAAACAGTCTAGTCTTCTTTGATAGTGTGTGGACTCCCCCCTCCTACTCCCACTCCTGGCCCAGTTCCCTAGTGACTGTTCAGTCTTAAGACTAAACCTTGTTTCTCCCCTAGTCCCATTCCGCTGAAGTAGGTGTCAGAAGCACAGCCCACAGAGAACAGACCACAGTGCTGGGAACACAGGGCTTCCTGATAAAAGAGGTCCTCCCCTCCTCCCCGGTATTGGCCAAGCCACCACACAGCACCTGGGATCAAACTCACGCCCCTTGCATTGGAAGCTCAGAGTCTAACCACTGGACTGCCAGGAAAGTTTCTGAGTAGAAATTCCTGCCCTCCCAAAGATGGTCAGCACCACTGGTCAGCTCTGACCCCTGATGTCCCCATTGCAAGGTGACCCCTGATGAGGGACCCCCATTGTCTAAGTTTGCCTTCCACCAAACCCAGCTGGTTTCCCATTTCCTCTTAGCCTGCTGCCACGTTTCAAGGCAGTCTGGTAACCCATCCTAAGCCAAGAGAAAACCTATGTATTTGAAGATCTGCCACTGTGTCATTGCAGTTTCCAGCACTAGCAAAACTGATAATGATCTGTTTTTTGGTAATCAATCCCAATCAATCAGTCATTGAATTCTTCAATGCCGACTTGGTTCTCCTCCTTGACGCGTATGCATTTTAAAGAAAGAAGAGCAGAGAGACAGGCCTTAATGCAAGGTAATGGCTCTCTAATAGTAGAAATAAGGCACCAGAAGAAAGGAGATTCAAATGAGAATCCGAGAAGGCGAATCTGCCTCTGCAGCATCTCAGCCGCTCCCCTGTCCTCACCGGAGCACATGCTGTTAATTGATCGAAGCTAAGACTTTTCAACGCAGCACTCCAGGCAGCCACAATCAGTCATTTGAGTTGACTCATGAGTTCCTTTAATCCCCTTGTAAGTGCGGCTCCGGCTCCATGAATTCTGAATATCCTCTGCTCTAAGATCTGGGGTTCCGGGAGGTACCTGGGAAGCTACTCTTCAAATCACACTCTGGGCTGCCCCCATATACACCCAGACACACCAACAGTGTCCCAAGGGAGTGTCCAAACGGCTTTTCCAAAGACAGGAACCACCCCACTCCACTAAGGAGGACAGAGAACTAGTGTGTTGGAGCAGACCTAGTGTGCCAAGAAAAACAATCAGCTGCAGTTGGAACCTGATGACTGATTCAAACTAATCCCCATGTAGAAGCGCTTCCAACTCCCATCAGTCCTGCAGGAGGGGCATTTCTCCTCCAGGTGCTGCTCACAGCCTCTGTGGGATCCATCGCGCTCCTTGCCTCCTGCGGTCTGACTCAGGTCGCCAGAGGATGAGAAAGGGCCTCCCTTCCAGTCTCTCCCACAGGAGGAGCCAGGGGTCCGGGAGGCCATGAAGCGCAGCTGATGTTGTGTCTGTTGATGAGCGATTGAGGGCGATAAAATGGGCTGCACAAATGCCATACCAAGCTGGCCACGCCAGCCACAGGGCAGGAGACAGACCATGAGGGCCTTGCGGGGATGCAGGCAGCCAGTGGGCCCACGTTCCCCACCCCAGACCCCTGCCTTTAGGGTTACAGTGACAGTTTCCTTTGCTGCCTCCCTGCACCCTATTCCTCCTATCCATTTGTTCAAGGAGACATGGAATTGAAACCTGCTGAGTTCTAGGGTCTTCCCTGGTAGCTCAGCTGGTAAAGAATCTGCCTGCAATGCAAGAGACACAAGACGTTGGTTTGATTCCTGAGTTGGGAAGATCCCCTGAAGGAGGGCAGGGCAACCCACTCTAGTATGCTTGCCCCGAGAATCCCATGGACTGAGGAGCCTGGGCAGGCTACAGTCCAAAGAGTCGGACACAACTGAGCAACTGAGTGTGCAAGCACGCAAGCTCCTGGTACCATCCTGTTGTTGAGGGTGCTTCAGACAAGGTCTTTCCCCCAGGGAACCCTTCCCCGTCCTTCTGGACACACTCTTGGTCCAGCCTTCTCCAGTTTGGACACCACCACGTGGGCCTCCTGATTGGCCTTTGGAAATAAGAAATGTAGAAGTAGCAGAATGCCTTACAAGGCACCATGGGCCATGCCATCTCATCTGACCCTCAAAAAACAACAACAACAAAAAAAACAGCCTGTGCAAACAGACAGGTAATGCTCTGCACTCAGAAGGAGGCTGCCTGGCTTCGCCTCTTACCAGCTGTGTGTCCTTAGGAAAGTCATTTAACTGTGCCTCCCAATGGGGACAGTAATCTTCCCTGCTTCCTTCACATAACCAGTGGTTCATCAGTCATAATGAAAGCACCTACTGTAATAGATACAGACCCCAAATCAACAAGGCACTGCCTCCGTCTTAGATAAGATGGTATCTAAAAGCTTCCAACCTGGTTGGAGGAAGCAGAGGGACAAACAGATAAGTACAACAGAGTTTGGAAACTATGGTGTAGAATCAGGGTATAGTGGGGACAGGGGTTGATTGAAAACCAGATATGTATAGAAATGGGGATTTTAGAGCAGACATTGCTTAAAGAAATAGCACTGTCTTACCAGGGACCATTCCCATATATGTAATTGTGTCAAGGATCAAAAAAGTTATTAGGTGTGAGCCTGCTCTGTAAAAAAAACTGTAAAAAGCTGTCCATTGCAAGGTGTTCGTTATGCTGTTAACGTAAAATGTCAGACCTCAGCCAGCCAAGGTGGGTTGTATTGGTTACACAAGGTTGTGTATGTGTTAAGTCACTTCAGTCATATCTGACTCTTTGGAACCCCATGGACTGTAGCCCACCAGGCTTCTCTGTCCATGGGATTCTCTGGGCAACCAAAACAGAGTGAGTTGCCATGTTCTCCTCCAGGGGATCTTCCTGACCCAAGGATGGAACCCAAGTCACACAAGGCTATGCTAAAACAAAAAAAAAAAGAAATCTGCAGAGTCTCCAACGTTTACACCACCAAAGTTTATTTCTGCCCCACACAACATGCTCTGTTGGCAGGGGCTCTGCTCCACACAGTCACTCAAGGATCCAGGCTGGCTGATGGGCTGTCATCTTCCATTTCATGGGATACAAAGCATCCTCAGTCACTATAGCTGGAGTGCAGAGAGCCAGCCAGAGTGATAGGTGTCACTTTCACCTACAACCCATAGGCCAGAACCAATTATGGGGCCCTGTCTAATAGCACGAGGACTTATCGATGTAAGGAAGTGACGGGATGTCTGGTGGGCATCAATGTCTTTATCACATGAGCCACAGAAAACCTCTCTGCATCCTGCAAAACTTGGGTGTTTGGCTAATCAGAGAGTCCTTTAAGGAACTCTTTGTCTGATTCTCTGGAGGCCAAGCAGTCTCAGAAGGATGGAACTGAACCTGAATTCTTCCTAATTCCAGAGTGACTAGCCATGGCAGAGAACTAAGGGACAGCCACAAGATTTGAGTTATGTCTGTGACTCAAATAAACCCAGAGTTAAAAATAATCATAGCTAACTTGCAATGAGCACTTACTAGGTGCTAAGTCCATAACTAGGTGCTAAGTCCATAAGCCTCACAATAACCCAGGGAGGTAAATAGTCCCCATTGATATATGAAAATAATAGAGAAGTCCAAGTTCTTCACACTCTTCAATGAGCAAAATAGCCAGAGTAGGAAGTTGAATGCAGAAATAGTCCATCTCCAAAAACCATTCACTTTACCACCAAGCTATTCCACTGAAGTCCCAAGATCCAGATTTTCTCTGAGTATATGATATTGGTTGGAGAAGGAAATGACAGCCCACTCCAGTATTCTTGCCTGGAGAATCCCATGGACAGGGGAGCCTGGTGGGCTGCTGTCCATGGGGTCGCACAGAGTCAGACACGACTGAAGAGACTTAGCAGCAGCAGCAGCATGATCCTGGGTAAGTGAGTTCACCTCTCTGAACCTCAGCTTTCTATCTGTAAAATGAGATTAATAGCAACACCTGTCTCATAGAGAGATTTCCCAGGTGGTACCAGTGTTAAAGAACCTGCCTGCCAATGCACGAGACACAGGAGATATGGGTAATTTGATTCTTAAGTCAAGAAGACCCTCTGGAGGAGGGAAGGGCAACCCAGTCTAGTATTCTTGCCTGGAGAATCCCATAGACAGAGGAGCCTGGCAGGCTACAGTCCAAATGGTTACAACATGACATGACTGAGCAACTTAACATGCACACACGCTTCTCATAGGATTTTTGAGAGAATCCAAGGATCACCTCCAGGGTCTCCTTGGCGGTCCAGTGGTTAAGACTGCGTTCCAAAGAGGGGGTGGGACTTTGATCCCTGATCGGGGAGCTAAGATCCCACATGCCTCATGGCCAAAAAAAAAAAAAAAAACATAAAAAAGAAGCAATATTGTAACAAATTCAATAAAGGCTTTTTAAATGGTTCATATAAAAAAATCTTTAAAAAAAGATTATCTCTTAATTATCTTAGAGAAAAGAGTTTTGTCAACTATACACTTCTCTGCTGGTACATGACCAAAAAAATAACTGTGGATTAGACATCCCCTAGGGACCAAGGAAGAGTCTGAAGAAAGATTACACCTGCTGGATGAGGGCAAAGCAAGACAGGACCCTTATTCCCTCAAGGAGTCTTGCTGACACACTGGAAACAGCCCCAGCCAACCTGCCAACTACTACTAGGTGGAAATCTTCCTTGCCTGTTCCACTGGCCCAGGCTCCCTTTGGCAACTTGGCCACAACTTCATATTTGTTTACTTTTCCTGAAGAGTTTTTTGCAGTATTTCTCCCAAGTGGGACAACTACATCAATAATTTCCACTGTATCACGAGTGTGATAAAGAACAGAACGTCTGGCTTGTTGGCTGAGGCTTCCAGTCCGGTGCACAAGGCACTCTCTCACACACACGTACTCCCCACCCCTCAACAGTCTGGCCCCTTATGCCCTCACCAGCCCTTTTCCCCTCCTCTGATTCCATCCTGGGCTTCCAATATAGCTCAGTGGTAAAGAATCCACCTGCCAATGCAAAAGAAATGGGTTCTATCCCTGGGTCAGAAAGATCCCCTGGGGAAGGAAATAGCAACCCACTCCAGCCTTCTTGCCTGGAGAATCCCACGGACAGAGGAGCCTGGTGGGCTACGGTCCGTGGGGTCACAAGAGTCAGACAGGACTGACTAAACAACAACCGCCACACTTCCATTCTGCCCCGGAACCCCACTCTAGCCGGCTCGGTCCACACTTCCATCTCCCAAAGCACCGGCCACAGATCCTATTCTTCCCCATCCCAGAACTTTCAGTCCTCCACAACCTCAACACAATCCTTCCAGCATCTCCACCTGTCAGATCCTTCCTGGATACAGAATTGTCAATAGTGGTTATCTCTGGCTGATGAGATTACAGGTTATCTTTTTCTTTCTGAGATTTGGAGCAATGAGCCCATGCTATTCTTACAGTCAGAAGAGCACAATGAAGTCATACTTCAAGACCCTGCCCTCCTGCAAGGCCCCCCTTTACCCTAACACCTAGTTACCTGACTCCTCTGAAATCCTACAGCTCTCAGCCCTATCACAAATGTCTTTGTACTTGAGATAGTTGACTGTGTGTAAATGTCTGATCACATGCTTATGTGCTCAGTCATGTCTGACTCTTTGCAACACCATGGACTATATAGTCCACTAGGCTCCTCTGACCATGGGATTTCCCAGGCAAGAAGACTGGGTTGGGTTGCCATTTCCTCCTTCAGGGGGTCCTCCTAACCCAGGGATCAAACCCGTATTGCCTGCGTCCCCTGCATTGGCAGGTGAGTTCTTTACAACTAGCTCCACCTGGGAATGTCTGATACCCACAACCAAATCGTAAATGCCACGAAAGCAGGGACTCTTCACATACATCTGCCCTCCCCTGCATAGCCCTTTACATATAACAGGGTTCCATGCACATAGTGAATTGTGAATGAGACTTGGCGATTATAGGAGTTTCAGGGATGGCTATGATATGCCTTACTTTGGTTTGGGGGCTGGAAGGTACAGGGGTTGTGGTGTTGGAATCATTGCAAGTTAGAATGCAGGGGTCTTAGTGTTCATATAACCCAATGGCCTGCGTTTATACAGACTCTCTAACACTGAATTTGCCCAGCAATAGGATTTTCTTACTCCCACCACATGAGCAGCCAAACTAAGGCCTGGAGAGGTAAAGCAATTTGGCCCACGAGTCCAGAACCCACATCTCCTGTCACCCAGCCCATGCCTTAACCACTAAACCACAGCTGCCACTCCAAGACCTTATTAATAGCCATTTCTCCCCCCAGTCAGTGGTTGGACATGGCTTGCCAGGTTAATAATTTGTTCATTAGGTGCCTAATGAATTACTTGCTAATTGCTAACTTGATGAACAGCCAGCAGTCCCCATCTGCCTGGAGAAATGGAAGCAAATAACCACAGAAGAGCTCGCCAAGCTCCGGTCTCTGGAGAGCAGGAATTTTCAGCCTGAGAGGGTGGTGGCCACGGCTCCCAGGGAAGAAGATTGTGTTGGCCAGTCGCCTGGAATACTGAGAAGTTCCCAGGAAGTTGTACCTCCCAGGTAAGCCAGCACGGACGGACAACTCTTGTTGGACCTGTAAGCTCCCTACAAAAATTTGGGGCTGCCCAGATCATCTTCCAATCTCCCAAGCCCTCTCTCCACAAAACTTCCCCTAATGATTTTCTTTTCTTTTTTAATATTTATTTATTTGGCTGCACTGGGTCTTAGTTTCAGCATTTGAATACTTAGTTGCAGCTTGTGGAACCTAGTTCCCTGACCAGGTATTGAACCTGGGGCCCCTGCATGGGGAGCACAGAGTTTTAGTCTCTGGGCCACCAGAGAAGTCCCCTTAATGATTTTCTTATATTTTCATTTTCTCTGAACTTCTACCACTTGAAGTCAGTACTATTCAATTTGAATGTTGTCTTGTGTTTTCTCTGAGTGTTGGTCTGGTCTCTCCATCTTGAAGGCAGACACAAGATCCCTATTGGACTCCAAGCCTCCTGAGAACATAAGCCACATCTTTCTTGTTCATCCTTTCATCTCCCATATCAACAGTGCCCAAATTCGTAAGTATTTATTAAAGGAATGAATAATTCATACTTTCCTGGATACATCTATATTGGTTTGCTAAGGCTGCCATAACAAAATGCCACAGACTGGGTGGCTTCAACAACAGAAATACATTCTCTCACACTTGTGGAGGCTGGAAGTCCATGATTAAGGTGTTAGCAGGTTGGGGTTCTCCCAGGGCCTCTCTCCTTGGCTTGTACACGGGCACCTTCTCACTGTGTCCTCACTGTGCCCTTTCCTCTGTGTGTGAGCATCCCTAGTGTCTTTATGCATCCAAATTTCTTCCTATAGGACACCCTTACAGGATTTGATTAAGGCCCATTCTAACAACCTCATTTTAACTTTATTACCTCTTCGGAGACCTTAACTCCAGATACAATCACATTCGGAGAGAGTTGGGGGGTCAGGATTTCAACATACAAATTGGGGATGGGCACAATTCTACACGTAACAATTTCCCACGCTGCAATGCATATCTCAGTGCTCCAAATGTATTAAAGCATGGGTCCCCAACACCCCCCCACCCCCCCACCCCCCCAACACACTGGCAGCACAGCAGGAGGCGAGCAATGAGGGGCAGGTGAGTAACAAAGCCTTATCTGTATTTACAGCCACTCCCCATGGCTTGCATTACAGCCTGAACTGTGCCCCACATCCACTCCGTTCATGGAAAAACTGTCTTCCATGAAACCAGTCCCTGGTGCCCAAAAGGTTGGGGACCACCATATTAAAGAGTCATGCATGCTAAGTTGCTTCAGTCATGTCTGATTCTTTGCGACCCTAAGGACTGTAACCCACCAGGCTCCTCTGTCCATGGGGTTTCTCCAGGCAAGAACACTGGAGTGGGTTGCCATGCCCTCCTCCAGGGAATCTTCTGAACCCAGGGATGGAACCAAAGGCTCCAAAGTTGGAGAGGCTTTCCATTTTCTCTGGGGGAAGGGCTCATCTTTGTGACCTGGTTCGCAGTCCTGCTCAGATCCCAGAAAAACTCCAGGGTGGAATATTTAAGGCAAACCCTCTTGGTCATGTTGGTTCCCAAATCCTTATAGCCCTGTTATTTTTGAAATCACTTTTGAGCAGTACTGAATAGAGATGATGATTTTTCACATTTGCATAGCAATTTTTCTTATCAGAGCACGTTCTCGTTTTATCCCTCCAGCATGGCTGTGAGGGAGGAAGTGGAGGGTTACGATGTCCATCTAACAGACAAAGAATTGAAATAAGAAGGAATTAATCAGCTTTCCCGAGTCGTGACTTTCACTCCCAGGTCCCTTCCTAGGAACCCCTGTAGGACAGACCTCGGTCATTTCCAGCTCTGTGTCTAAAGACCCAGCAAGGACCAGGCACAAAGGGGACCCTCAGGGATGTTTGGCATTAATGACAATGAGCTGCCATTAGAACCCTGACCCAGCGTGAAAAGAGGCTGACAAATCACTATTGACCACCACCACTCACCCCCTCCCAAACACCCTCGAGGGCCGAGTAGGCAGCCAGCTTCAATGCCTGAGGCTCCCATGCCAGCCTGCTTTTCAGTCAAGACCCCGAAGCCCAAGGTTAAATTGAACATGATTCTGGGAGATAATATATCTATTATCACTTTCACACTGCTCCCAGGGACAATAATGAAAATGTGTTTATGATACAATCACAAAATCATTTCACATATTATTTATTTTTATCCTTTTATGTCACAAGTATTTTTAGAAGCTCCCTCTGATATATTGTGAAGTGAAGCAGGGTATACATTTTCCCAAATGCATTATCTCATTTCATCCTCAGAACAAAGCTTAAATGTGGATGAGAAGGATATTATACCCATTTGGCAGAGCAGTAAAACAAGACAGAGAAGTCAAGTATTTGCCCAAGTTGAAGAAGAAGCAGTGGGCCTGACTCACGCTGCCTGTCCTTTCCTCAGCATCTCTGGATTGGTGTGGGAGGAAGTCTGAGGAAGCTAACCATGAGGGGCCCCTTCTTAGGGCAGGTTTGTTATTTAGCTAAGTTGTGTCTGACTTTTCTGCAGCTTCACAGACTGTAGCCTGTCAGGCTCCTCTGTCCATGAGATTTCCCAGGCTAGAATACAGGAGTGGGTTACCATTTCCTTCTTCATGGGATGTTCCCAACCCAGGGATCAAACCCGAGTCTCTGGCCCTGCAGGTGGATTCTTTACTGCTGAGTCACCTAGGAAGCCCTCTTAGGGCAGGAGGAAAAGAGAAAACCCTGCGCCAGCAGATGCCAGATTCTCTCCGAAGATGTGTCATCTTTGGCACAGAGTTTTTGAACACTTTGTACCTGAATGATTTCGACGGTGGTGCAGACTCTCCAGCCCCACACTGGCCCCATCACATCTTACTGCATCAGTCTTCACTGTGCATGGTTATGTTGCCATCTGGATGCTAATGGATCTTGAGTCTGCAGTCCTCTGTGGTCTGTGAACAGCAGCCTGGAAGTGACCGTCCTTGACAGGAAAGAAAGTGAAAGTCAAGGAATCATGTCCGACTCTTTGCAACCTCATGGACTCTACAGTCCATGGAATTCTCCAGGCCAGAATACTGGAGTGGGTAGCCAGGCCCTTCTCCAGGGGATTTTCTCAACCCAGGGATTGAACCCAGGTCTCCCACATTGCAGGAGGATTCTTTGCCAGCTGAGCCACTTGGGCAGCCCAATGGATGGGATGGAAGAAATCCCAAATGGGATGGTACAAGACAGGGCTCAGGAAGGGGGCATGGGGTACAGCCAATGCAAACTGCGCTCCCTGTCCCCCCCCTTACCCAGCAACAGAATTCTGCCAAGGTCAGCAGACCTTGCATCAAGTGATGGAGTCTGGAGATTTAGGCCCTCAGAGGCTGCTCCCCCTACATTCCTGGGCATGACTGGACCACATTTTCTACCCTCTTTGATCATCTTCCAGCACATGGTGTGAAATAGGCAGAATAAACCAGCCGTGTTCTCTCATCAGCTCAGCCAACCAGAAGAAGGTGTGAGCCTCACAATCTCCATAAAAAACCCATACAAGAGGCACACAGCCGTTGACACAACAGTCCCACTGCTGGCTCCCCGCCGGCTTTCTTCTCTGATGAGCACAGGTGGTCCAAACCCAAACAGGTCCCCTGCTGCCAAGTATAAGCCTGGACTCCTGGGTAAATGACCTGAAACATACAGTCCTTGTCCACCCCTCCTCATCAGGCATGTCTGTCTCTAGCCTGGGTGTGCTCAGCCTCCCTGCCTTTCTCCTCCTCCCCTCATTGGTCTGGAGCTTTAGAGTTGCTCTTTTGTCTCATACTGATGTCCCCCAGCTCTTCAAGCCCTTCCCTTCCTCAAGCAGCATCCATCCTGGGCCTTTGCTGCCAGCATAGATCAAAATCTGTGACCACGTGGTGCCAGCTTTTTGGCATGCTGAGGATGTAAAAGGAATGAGAGGTGGGAGCATGGCAACTCCCAGTAGGATGGAGGAAGAAGGAGGCATCAAAGGAGCTGTCACTCAAAGACCCACTCACAGCGGGACTGCAGCAGTGCCGAGGATCCAGGAGTGTGCTACTGTGAGAGTGGGTTGCATACACTCAATGGATCTGATGGCGTTGGTGGGAATGTCAAAGAGGAGGCTGAATTCTCTGGGACTCTGTTGCACAAAGAGGAGGCAATGCAGGATGAAGTCCCTGGCTTCTGGAAAGGGGCCCCAGGAAGCAGGTGAGAAACGCACTTAGATATGCCTAGTACTTCTTGTGCCCTGTGTACCAGTCTTAGTGAGACTGGGAGGGTCTTCCAGCAACCAAGCAATCTCAATGGGGGAGAAGGGAAACCTGGAAAGCAACTTCACTCTCCCAGGACGTCAGAAGCAGGGGGCTGCCTCTTGATGGCTTTGCAGAAATATTTGACATCTCCACTCTTCCCAGAAAATCCATTTTCAAACCCTACTGTCCTGAGAACAGGATAGTGGCTGGGCTAGCCTCTCTGGGCCCCTGGGAGAGAGGGGGAGCCATGTGCACAGAGCAGGACAGACCCAAACCCCGACACTGGGCCAGGACCGAACATGTACTTGCAGTCACCTCTTTGGAAGCCACCAGGGCCCCTGTGGAGTGTCCTCCGTGTGGCATCTCTCTGTTCTCTCTGCCTCTTGCCTGCAGCCGTGGAACAGAAGCCAGAGCTGGCCTCGCTCAGAGGCAGGCTCACAAGAGGTCCACACCTCAGTGAGTGCTGCCAGAGGTCCCACCAGAGGCTGGGGGCTGGATCTTCTCTGCAGCTCTGAAACTGAAAACAGCATTCACTCAGTCATATCTGACTCTTTTCGACCCCATGGATTGTAGCCCACCAGGCTCCTCTGTCCATGGGATTCTCCAGGCAAGAATACTGGAGTGGGTTGCCATGCCTTTCTCCAGGGCATCTTCCCAACCTAACAATGGAACCCGCATCTCTCATGTCTCCGGCATTGGCAGGCGAGTTCTTTACCACTAGCCCCACTGCAGCTCTAACCCCTTCTAAATTCCCAAGCCACTTTTCCACAGCTCCTAGAGAATGCGGGGCTGGTTTCCCCAGACTGGATCAGCCAGGCAGTTGAGTGCCCCTCCCATGACTAAATCCCAAAGAATGTCTCTACTAACCAAACTCTAACCAAACTCATGGGCAGGACCCAAGAATGCAGTGTCCCCAGTCCTCCGTCCGCCTGGGGTGCTTGGTGGGCTCAAGGAGCAGCCCTTTATATTCCCAAAGTCCACAGCCCCTATCCACAGGTTCTTCAAATGCCAGAGATCCCGGGGTCCCCCTGCGTACAAAGCCCTCCCCTGTGCACACCCCCAAAGGCTGTCCTAAAGAGCTCTACTCCAGGAGTGAAAAGGAGGTCTTCCCCTCCACCCCCAGCCCAGGACACTCACTGCAGAGTCCGCCTTAGCTTCCTTTGTTTTGTTTTTTAATTAAAAAATTAATTATAGATTCACAGGAAGTTATAATTTAAAAAAAATAGTATGATGAGTCTCATAGACCCTTCCTGCAGTTTCCCCTCACAATTACAATGTACATAACTCTCCTACAGTATCAAAACCAGGAAACTTACAGAGTACAATGTGTAACCACCATGCAACCAAGATACAGAACCATCTGTTGCCACCAAGGCCCCTCCTCTCCTTCCTCCCCCCACCTCCCGCCCCCATCCTCACCTCCCCAACCCCAGGTTGTCACTAACAGTTTTCTATCTCTGTTAAGTATGTCACTTCTAGTTTTTGCCCCACTGAGCCAGTGGCCGTTGGAAACCACCTCAGAGACAGGGCAGACCCCAGATGAGAAGACTGACCAGGGCAGGCAAGCCCAGGACACAAGTGGCCCCAGGAGTCCAGCCTCACTTGGATCCAGATATCTCACATACCTGGAGCCTGTGTGCCCCGAACCTGCCTTCACTTGCCCGAGTCGGGCCTTATCACTCCTGTCCCATTTTGCCTCCACACCTCTTGCTGCCGTGTTCAGGGTCCCTCATCTGTCTGGCCCACTCCCCCACAAATAAGCACTGGAAAGTAGCTGCTCTCTGCTGCCCTCATCAGGCAGTCTGCTGCTCCAAGTGTCTGGGCCCCAGGATTTTAATTTGAAATTCTCCCAAGTCATGCTTCCCCATACTGTACTGACATAATTCATTTTTATTACCTAAATATAGGGCTTAATATTTTTCCCTGTTAAATTTCATCTTGTTTGTTTCAGGCATCATTTCAGCTTATCAGGATGTTTTCAAAGCCTCAGCTATCTCTCTGGACCTCAATTATCCCTTCTAACTGTCATCTAAAAATTTAATAATCCTGCCCTCTGTGTCTTCACCCACGTCACAGATGAAAGGTTGACTTGGAGTGAGCTCTGTGGTACAATACTAGGAGCCCCCCTTCTAAACTGAGATTTGAGATTTAATCAATCTCCTTTAGGGAACGAACAGTTTTTCAGCAACTGTAGGTCTCCCTCCAAGTGCATATAGGCTGGACTTCTTTTTTTTTTCATTTATTCACAAGGTTTCCATGAATGATTTTACACTGTCCATTCAAGGGTTGGCCAGCCAAGGTAACTAAGCCTCATCAGTCTCTCAGTATAAAACATGCTCACATTTCCTTTTGGACCCAAGTTACAGCACCTTTGAGTCTCCACTCACTTCATCAGGAGCCTGATTCCCACATATTCCCAAGAATACTCAGGATTGTATACATTTATCTCAAACACAGCCCCCCTTTCTGGCTGTTTTACCTGCAAACAAACCAGAAACTCAGAGGCCAGTTTTGCTCCTTGGCCTTATTTGTGGAGGCAAAGATGGCTTTCTGAGGTCAGATAGAGGACATCAAATCTGCCCAGGACCCAAGTTTTCCATCTGTAATTGGAAGCCTGCAGCATTTTCCCCCCCAAACTTTAAGGTTTTTATTTTGTATTGGAATGTAGCAAGTTGACAATGTTGTGATAGTTTCAGATGAACAGCAAAGGGACTCAGCCATACATATTCATGTACCCATTCTCCCCCTCTCACACCGAGGCTGCCACATAACACTGAATAGAGTTCCCTGTGCTATACAGTATGTCCTTGTTGATTAGTCCTTTTGAATATAGCAGTGTGACCATCCCAAACTCCCTAACTGTCCCTTCCCTCCCCCACCCCACTCTGCAACCATAAATTCATTCTCTAAGTCTGTGAGTCTCTTTCTCTTTTGTAAGTAAGGTCATTTGTATCGTTCCTTTTTATATTCCACATATAAGGGATGGAGAAACAGTGGCTGACTTTATTTTGGGGGGCTCCAAAATCACTACAGATTGTGACTGCAGCCATGAAATTAAAAGATGCGTACTCCTTGGAAGGAAAGTTATGACCAACCTAGACAGAATATTAAAAAGCAGAGACATCATTTTGCCAACAAGCGTCCGTCTAGTCAAGCTACAGTTTTTCCAGTAGTCATGTATGGATGTGAGAGTTGGACTATAAAGAAAGCTGAGCGCCGAAGAATTGATGCTTTTGAAGTGTGATGTTGGAGAAGACTCTTGAGGGTCCCTTGGAGTGCAAGAAGATACAACCAGTCCATCCTAAAGGAGATCAGTCCTGAGTGTTCATTGAAAGGACTGATTTTGAAGCTGAAACTGCAATACTTTGGCCCCCTGACTCGAAGAGCTGACTCATTTGAAAAGACCCTGATGCTGGGAAAGATTGAGGGCAGGAGGAGAAGGGGACGACAGAGGATGAAATGGTTAGATGGCATCACTGACACAATGGACATGGGTTTGGGTTGACTCCGGGAGTTGGTGGTGGACAGGGAGGCCTGGCATGCTGCGGTTCATGGGGTCACAAAGAGTCGGACATGACTGAGTGACTGAACTGAACTGAACTATAAGGGATGTCATATAATATTTCTCCTTCTTTGTCTGACTTACTTCACTCAGTATGACAATCTCGAGGTCCATTCATGTTGCTGCAAATGGTATTATTTCATTCTTTTTAATGGCTGAGTAATATCCCATTGTATATATGTACCACATGGAAGCCTGCAGCTTTTCCCCAGACTCACCAGGGCCCCAGGACACTAGGGCTCCAGAACTGTCCCCGCCATATCCCTGACTGATGGTCCTCCAGGCCTGACCCCAGGCCTGACTTCCTCTTTCCTACTGGTGAGTTTCTACCCATGGAGCCTTGCTGTTCTTTCCTGCCTGCAGCCATCCAATACATCCATGTGGGCAAGAGGTCCCATTCCCCATCTCTCTGAGGACCCCTCTGCTCCTGTGTATGTTTAGGATAAAAACTGAGACTTAAGAGAGAGGTACCATAGACAAGGTTGCCCTACCCAAGTTCCATGTCACATGGACAATATTGGGAGAAAGGTAACCCCTCACCCACCACTCTGGGCTGAGCAGAAGTGCCCTGTGCCACCCTGATGATCAATTTAACAGCTGTCACAAAGAAGAAAGGAGGTGGGACGATCTGCTTTGTTCTGAGTGAACTCATGCTGGCTTCTAGCAATCACCTTTCTTTTCTAAGAACTCACAAATCATCGACTTCAGGCATCTGTTTCAGAATTTTGCCAAGAATCAACATTGAAATGACTGAATAATCATTTCCAGAATCAGGGAAGGTTTCAGGCTAACTGGGCCTGATGAATGAGTAAGATCCTTAAGTGGAAACCAAGGCTTCTCCAAGCCCTGTCAGCTGTTCTTCCTCTCTCATTTGCCATCATGATCACATTCACACCCACATGTTCACACACATACCCAGGAGGCACCCTCCATTGAACTACACTCAGAGGACCCCACAGCCCCTCTAACAAGGACATGCCATCCAGCTCGAAGACACTCAAAGTCAGCATTCTTGATTCTTCCCCATCTTTTCATCTCATTCAGAATGCCTGTGTCCTCTGTCCATCACCCCCACCCGTCCCCAGGAGGTAATAGACATCTTCATATGTATAATTGTAGCTGTGGCTGAGGAGCCACGTGATGGCGAGGCAAAAGGAGCCAGGCACGTGGGAAGGTGCTCAGATGAGCTCTGACCCATGCCGCACACACACCTCCATCTGTCAGCAGCCGCCCTCCCTGTGTGGGGAGTTGATGGAGCGTTGACTGCCAGTTCACTAACGTCCTTGTCTGCAGACACTGCAAAGACACAATTTTCCAAGGAGGAATTCTGAGGCTTAGACTCCAGCCTTCTCAAAATGATGGTAATTAAAGTGGAGAAGGGCAGCACACCTGGGCCCCTCCTTAACCTGTCATTTCTGGACTGACAATGGGGATCCATCTTCAAGGTCACTCTGTCCTCCTCCTAGATGGCCCCCTTCTTTTCTTCCTGCTCCTCTCACTTCTCCAAGCGCCAAGGGCCCAGCTTTCCCCAATCATCAGTGAGGCCAACCAGGTCCCCTAGAATAAAAGTGTTAGTCAAAAAGTGTTAGTCGCTCAGTCATGAGTGTTAGTCGCTCAGTCGTGTCTGACTCTTTGTGACCCCCAGACTATAACCCTCCAGATTCCTCTATCCATTGTATTCTCCAGGCAAGAATACTGGAGTGGGCAGCCATGCCCTTCTCCAAGGTACATTTCCAACCCAGGGATCAAATACAAGTCTCCTGTGTCTCCTGTATGGCAGGCAGATTCTTCACCATCTCATCCACTAGGGAAGCCCTCCCATAGAATAGCAGGTGCCAGCAAGTGCCTTCAAAACTCAGGTCTTGGGAGT
The DNA here is from genome assembly GCA_007570785.1 of Antilocapra americana. Taxonomy (NCBI): domain Eukaryota; kingdom Metazoa; phylum Chordata; class Mammalia; order Artiodactyla; family Antilocapridae; genus Antilocapra; species Antilocapra americana. The sequence continues at coordinate 30,131,891 of ML661897.1, read as the reverse complement.
CACTGAGTCTTCTTAGACTGGTCATCTAGGCCTCATGGAGTTTGGGGCTGGGGCAGAGACAGCATCAGAGCTGGAAGTGACCTCAGTACCATCTGGACCTTCTAATTTCACACAGGAGGAAACTGAGATTCCAAAGAGAGAAGTAACTTGCTTAAGTTCAGTTGAATAGTCACAGAACAAGAATTAGGCTTCAATTCTCCTGATTTCTGGCTTATTCTGCTAGCTCAGAGCCATTGACTGAAAGCAGGCACTGTGCTGGGTGCTTTACATAAATTATTTCTAATTTTGAGAAAATGGAGTGATCTGTTCAAGGTTACATATATCAGAAGTGGTAGATGAGGGATTCAAGCTCATTATCCCATTCTTTCTCATAAACAGCCATCAGGGACAGCCAGAAGCCAGTTTGTGTAGGTTTGTGAACATATAAGAGTATGTCTCATGCTCCAATGGGAGAAGTCCTGAAATCTATGACCCAGCTATGGGGTTCCACTGATAACGTTCCATGTCCTTCACAGTAAGGACCCCCTGTGGCCAAATGTCATCAAAGGTGGGGTCAGGGAGGACAGATGCACCTGAATACAAGAGATAAGAAAGGATTCAGAGGAGAAAGTATACCTGGAGGTTGACCAAGGAATAGGACTGGAACATAAGATAGAAACAGGAAGAACCTTGGAATTAAGGAAATCTCAAGGCTTAAAATTCAGCATTCAAAAAACCAAAATCATGGCATCTGGTCCCATCACTTCATGGCAAATAGGTAGATAAAAAACAGAAACAGTAGCATATTTTATTTTCTTGGGCTTCAATATCACTGCAAATGGTGGCTGCAGCCATGAAATTAAAAGACTCTTGCTCCTTGGAAGAAAAGTTATGACAAACCTAGACAGCATATTAAAAACCATAGATATGACTTTGCCGACAAATGTCCATATAGTCAAAGCTATGGTTTTTCCAGTAGTCATGTACAGATGTGAGAGTTGGACCATAAAGAAGGCTGAGTGCCAAAGAATTGATGCTTTTGAACTGTGGTGCTGGAGAAGACTCTTGAGAGTCCCTTGGACAGCAAGGATATCAAATCAGTCAATCCCAAAGGAAATCAACCCTGACTATTCATTGGAAGGATTGATGTTGAAGCTGAAGCTCCAATACTTTGGCCACCTGATGCAAAAAGCTGATTCATTGGAAAAGACTCTGATGCTGGGAAAGATTGAGGGCAGGAGGAGATGGGGGTGAAAGAGAATGAGATGGTTGGATGGCATCACCGACTGGATGGGCATGAGTTTGAGCGAACTCTGGGAGATAGTGAAGGACAGGGAAGCTTGGTGTGCTGCAGTCCACGGGGTCACAAAGAGTCGGACATGACTTAGAGACTGAACACAACAAGGCGGACCTAGTAAAACCTTGAGCCTCTCTTGGGTATTGCTTATTCATAAAAGAAACAAGGGATGCACATTCCCAATCTAGCTCCCAGATGTCTGCCCACTCCCTCCCCATATTCCATCCCCCACCTCATGGATTTGACAGGAGGATTGATCAGATCTCAGAGGAAGTGATGGGATAATTTTGCTCCTGGGGCACTGGCTCCATACACCACTTGCCTACCCAAGCTCTTGGAAAGTTAAGAGGTTTTGCAAAGCGAAGTTAGAGGCAAGACAATGGAGGGGAGGGAATGGAAAGAGACCAACCCCATTAGGGACTTGGGCATAGCCCCCTGAGGTTTTTGTGGGTGGTGGGGCACTGCTTTCTTTGCTCTCCCTGTGATATGAAACAATTGCCGTGTCATCGTCAGTTGAGTTATAACAACTTTCTTACCGTTTTTCTTTGCAAAATGAGACTGATAATGGTATGCACTGCACAGGTTGGTTGTGAGGGTTAAATAAGACGCAAAGTACCTGCTAGAGTGGCTGGCACATAATCAGCCCACAATAAATGTTAGATTTTTATTATTGTTTTTATTTCTAGCTTGATGAAAAATGCATTATTTTTACACTGTTATAAAACTAAGAAAACCACGAGTTAGGTCCCACAAATTTCATTGCCAAGATCATGTACTTTGGACAGTTCTATTACATTCATGTTATTTAAACAAAAATTTGCCTTCTCGGGCAAGTTCAGAGGAAAGCGTTCCCTCTACAGACCCAAGGCAGTGCTTATGCTCATAAAATACAACTTTTTCATTTCAAGGTGATTTCTAACTGCTCCTCATCACAGTATAATTCTGAAGTCAGTGGGGCAGGCATTGTTCCATTTCCTTTATTAGATGCTGAAATTCATGGTAAAGGAAGTTTGTTGCTGGACCTAAAGCTTGGTCCCTCATGCCCTGCTTAGTCCACAAAGAAACATTGAACACAGTAACTCAGCAGAATGCCTGCCTGTCCTCCCCAGCAGTCACTATTTGTGACCTGCCTCTGCCCTTTGCTGAGTCCCGCAGCTGTTCCAGGCTTCTTTCTAACCCAACGGGACCCTCACCTGATAATGAGATGTTCAAAGTCTTAAGGAATGGAATTGTATGCAAAGATGCTAACACTTCTCTTTTAAAAGGCGCATAATACAGAGATGCTTTTCCAGACCACACGGGGTTCCAGTACCCAACCCTGCCATCACCAGCTCTACCGCCACCCCTACCCCTGTTCACAGCTAATCCCTTTCCTTGCCTAGCCTGCTTCCAAAAAGATGGCCAGCCGCACCTTGGTATTATTGCTTTGACAGGGGTCACAGCTGATACAAGCTGTGACTTGTCAAAGCCCATATTTCTCCAGGTATCAGAGTTCTTCCAAGTATTAGCTATCTTGAATATCAGTGTTTCCCATTACCACCCCCTTGTAGGCTTACTCCCCAACAGGTTGGCTGACTACCATTCACCAAACATCTAGGGCCATCCTCCAAGGTTTGGCTCAGCCTTCTCTCCTAGAAAGGCTTTTCCTTATTGATCCAGCTTCTGCCCATCCTCATGGATCCTGGTCAGAAGACTTTTCCTATGGGAAGCCCTCCCTCTTAGACTATCCCAGTCCACAGTGTTTACCACTATTTTTCTAACTCCCTGAAGCCATTAGGGCTTCCCAGTTGGTGCCAGTGGTAAAGAACCCACCTGCCAATGCAGAAGACATGAGAGAGTCAGGTTCAATCCCTGGGTCAGAAAGATCCTCTGGAGAAGGAAATGGCAACCTATTCCAAATTCTTGCCTGGAAAATCCAATGAACAGAAGAGCCTGGCAGGGTATATCTATGGGGCCGCAAAGAGCCGGACACGAGTGAAATGACTTAGCACAAAGCCATTATCTTTAGGCTGCTTTTTTTTTTCCAAACTGCAAGTTGTATATACTTAAGGGTCATGGAAATCAATTCCATAGGTCACAATGAGTAGTCTTTAATACAATTGAGTAGAATATAAAATATCAGAATATATTGCCGGTGATAGGCATTGATCCTGGCATGCCCATGCACATATACATACCTATGTGTTGCATGCAGATGCAATGTAAGATCTATTTCTCAGAGGAAGATGCAGATAAGGACTCTGCACTCTGGATGGCCTGGATGTCTGTCCCCTGCCTGAGCTCACAGACTCTAGGACCCCTGCAGAGACAACAGCTGGGGGGGGGGGGGGGAAATTCCTCACTGTGAGTTGCAGTTAAAACTTTTTGACAAATATTGGGTATGAATGCTTTCCATCCTCAATAGACCCACAAACCTATAATCTGTCCAACTTCTCCACCAGAGATGCCAGGACTGGGACGGTTGAGAAGGGAGGAGGAGGAGCCCCCGGAAGCCCCTCCGACCTTGGAGAGAAAGCATGAGCTGGCAAACTGTCCACCATCTGGCATGAGTGACCCCGTGACATGCTTATGAGAGCAGGTCCTTGTCCCCTCCACTTACTTCTCTCCCCAGCACCTAGAACCAAATAGCAGGAGTTCAAAGATAAGTATTTGGACTTCCCTGGTGGTCCAGCAGTTAATAATCCACCTGCCAATGCAGGGTAAATGGGTTCAGTCTCTAGTCTGGGAACTAAGATGCCACACGCCACAGAGCAATGAGGCCCGTGCACCACACCTAGAGAGTCCTCGCGCCACAACTGCTGAGCCTGTGCTCTGGAGCCCACAAGCCACAGCCGCGGAGCCCATGCCCCCCAGAACCCGTGCTCCGAATCAGAAGAAGCCGCTGCCGTGAGAATCCCTCGCACCACAACTGAAGAGCAACCCTCACTCGCCACAACCAGAGAAAAGCCCACTCACAGCAATGACGAGCCCAAGTGCTGCAACGAAGCCCCTGAGTGGCCAAAATTTAACAAATAAAACGTTTAAATAAAAAAGCAAGTGTTGGTGAATGGGTGTGCAGTTTAGGTTAGATTATTCTGATAACAAAAGATGAATCTCTGTGGCTTAACATTGGTTGTCCCCCACTCATGCAAAGCCCCCTCTGAGTCACAGTCCTCCAAGCAAGAGCTCAGAAATCTGAGCTGCTTGCATTACAGCATACTGCCTGCCACATCGAGGCATGGGTTCCAGGTTCCAGGTGGCTGTGGCAGGAAAGAGAGAACTGGAGGGCTGCATACCATGACACATCCCTTCCCCACCCGGCCTTTGGCCAAACCTTGTCACATAGCTCCCACTGAACGGCCAGGGGGATGGGAAGTGCAGAGAAGCACATAGATACCTGGTGAGCAGCAAATGTCTCTACCAGGACCCGGGTGAGCCCTTGGCCTTGCTACTAACTACACTTCACTCTGTACAAACCTACCCTCTCCATCTGCCCAGTCATTCATTCCATGGGGCTCTGGGTGTCTGCTCTCAAGTAAATGCTGTGCTAACTTCTGGAAATACAGATGACAAAGACAGTACCCCAGTTTGGATCACCCCGGAAGCAGACCATGAGCTAAGAATCAAAGCGCATGTGACCAACTTGGGGGGTGCAGGAAACACCAGCCAGGTGGAAGAAAGGGCCCCAAAAGATGCGTTTTGTTAAGCCACCTACTTTGTCAGGTGTCTAAGCGCAATCCCACGGAGAAGCTCTGGAAAATAGTGGAAATCACACCTCAAAATGATCCCCATTGGAGGGCTAGGGAGCTCAGCTATTTCTCAACTAGTTCCCATAAGTGATGAAATTCTCATCATTTTGCCGGATTCTTGGTTTTCCAGGCTTGAACCTAGCTATCATATAACTCCATTCTGGCCAGTGGGAAGAAAAAGGAGATCTGCTGGCAAGGGTTCTGGGGCAGCCTTTGCTCTCTTGAGCCCAAGAACAGATGGATTTACTGCTAGTCCTTCTTCTCCTCTTCCTCTGAATGTAAATGTGATGCCTTAAGTTACTATAGTCATCTCTCAACCACCAGGTATTGAGCAGGACAAGTTAAGCATGGCAGCATGGAAAGGGAGGAGGGACTTGAAACTCTGACAGCATCACCGAACAGCCAAACAATGTCTGGCAACAGCCTGTTTTCTCATCATGTGAGAAGTGTAAGTTCCTCTAGACTCCATCTACTCCAGTACCCTCTACTTGCAGCCCAATGCAATCCCAGCCCAAGTGGATGACTTCAGGGAAAGGATCCTTTGTGCATATCTAAGTCATGCCCAGGGCTGGTGAGAGGTTTGATTTGGCTGGAGGATGGCGTGAGCATTACAGATTGGAGGGGAAGAGGCTGCAGAAGAAGGCTAAGCACAGAATATCAAAGGTCCACTTTGCATTGGGAGAGGTTTACTGAGCCCCACACGAAGACACGTGATAATCATTTGCGTTTCAGAAAATGACTGCAATCAATCATACAAAGCGGGGAGGAATATTAATAGCTTGGAATTCATATACACACACTATTATACCTAAAACAGATATTCTAAGGACTTCCCTGGTGGTCTCATGGTTAAGAATCTGCCTTGCAATGCAGGGGACATGGGTTCAATCCCTGATCAGGGAACTAAGATCCCACATACTGTGGAACAACTAAGCCTGCACGCCACAGTGAAAGATCCCACATGACAACGAAGATCCGAGTGCAGTAACTAAGGCCCAATGCAGCCAAATAAATAAATATCTAAAAAACAAAATAGATAATCTACAAGGGCCTACTGTGTAGCACAGGGAACTTTACTCAATATTCTGAAGTAACCGATATGGGAAAAGAATCTGAAAAAGAATGAATGCATGTATAACTGAATCACTTTGCTATATATCTGAAATGAACACAACGTTGTAAATCAAATGAGGTACCATTTCACACCAGTCAGAATGGCTGCTATCTAAAAGTCTACAAGCAATAAACGCTGGAGAGGGTGTGGAGAAAAGGGAACCCTCTTACACTGTTGGTGGGAATGCAAACTAGTACAGCCACTATGGAGAACAGTGTGGAGATTCATTAAAAAACTGGAAACAGAACTGCTATATGACCCAGCAATCCCACTGCTGGGCATACACACTGAGGAAACCAGGATTGAAAGAGACACATGTACCCCAGTGTTCATCACAGTATTGTTCACAATAGCCAGGACATGGAAGCAACCTAGATGTCCATCAACAGACGAATGGATAAGAAAGCTGTGGTACATATACGCAATGGAATATTACTCAGCCATTAAAAAGAATACATTCAAATCTGTTCTAATGAGGTGGATGAAACTGGAGCCTATTATACAGAGTGAAGTAAGCCAGAAAGAAAAACACCAATATAGTATACTAACACATATATATGGAATTTAGAAAGATGGTAATGATAACCCTGTATGCGAGACAAAAAAAGAGACACAGATGTATAGAACAGCCTCTTGGACTCTATGGGAGAAGGCAAGGGTGTGATGGTATGGGAGAATGGCAGTGAAACATGTAAATTATCATATGTGAAACAAATCGCCAATCTAGGTTCGCTGCATGATACAGGGTGCTTGGAGCTGGTGCACTGGGATGACCCAGAGAGATGGGATGGGGAGGGAGTTGGGAGGAGGGTTCTGGATGGGGAAGACATCCACCCATGGCAGATTCATGTCAATGTATGGCAAAACCAATACAATATTGTAAAGTAATGAATAAATAAATAAATAAAATGTTATTACAACTTCAAAAAAATAAAAATAAATTGCAAAATTTTAATTCATACAAAGGAAGAAAGCTCACCCCCTTAAAGAAATAGATGATCTCCTGTGGGTAGCACTCTTCTACATTCTCTGCAGCCTCTGTTACAGCTGCCACTTAATACTGAATTGAATTGAAATAAAGTTACCTTAATCATTGTCCCGTGACATACACTGCTTGAATCAACTGCTAAAGCCACTCAGGTAGGTTTCAGGTATATTTCGGGCTTTGCCACTAACCTAGTTTATGACACTAGTTGTGTCACCTCTGTCTCCAGCCCTCAGCATCCTTACCTACACAGGCAAGTATCGAACTTAGCCTCACTTTCTCCAATAATCCTGGGTACCTTGACAGACTACATCTGGCAACCAGGACAGGTATCCAGGCTCACTCCACTTTATTTCCACAGAACAGGCTGGGGAGGTTGGTGGAACAGCTTTATTAAGACCCTTAGCCACCAGGTGCTGAAGAGAGAATATAGGTCAGTAGCTATGCCCTTCCAAACCTGATTTGGGGGAAAAAAACACTACAGATCGAATGTATGTATTTCTATAGGTCTCGGATCCCAATCTGGTTCTTTCTATATAACATATATGCAAGTTTGGGGGGGGGGGCTTTGTTTTTATTCTTCCAACTATTATTTCAAAACCAAAGATGAGGGGAGCAGGGGAGTCAACTACTTTCTCATGTGGCACTCAAATAGTGATCAATGAACCCCTAATTTAGGCACGTGCCGGGGAGACCCACAAAGATGAGGTGTTAGACTTCATGCTCACATACCTCTCAGCCCTCCAGTCCTAAATTATATTTGACATTTAATTAAAAACCCCAAGGCATTGAAGTCAAGAGCTGAACTACTCCATTTCTAGAAAAGGAGCCGCTCTTTAGGATAGATTCATTTATCTCCTGTCACCAAAGGCATCAACACCTCCCCACCCCAGCCACCACCCCCAGCCCAGCTCCAACTCACCACAGGGAAGAAATACAGTGATGGCAGGAAGGGGACCACCCCTCTGCCCTCCTCTCCTCCCACACATAACTCCCTCAGACTCTGCACCTGTCAGGACAAAGCAGGTCCTGCCCTGGTGTCAGGTCACCCAGAGTCGACACACCTCCTGGCTGCCCACCCATGCCCCACCCCAAATTCCCCACTCATTTCTTGTCCTAGAGACAGCATTTCTGGCTGTCCAGGGACATAATGGTTTTCAGCATTGAGCATTTTCCCTTTTCCACTTTCCCCTCTCTCTCTGTCTATCCTTCTCTCCTGGCTGTAGAACTCACTGAGCACCTCCGCCTCCTAGGGCTGTGCTTAATGTGATGGGGGCACATTGGACCCGTAATACTCAACTCTTGATCTTTTGGTAGAAGCAGTCTGGTGTCTGCACTGGACTGAATGAGACAATGTGTAATTTGCACCTAGGAGGGCTCCAGACAACAGGGGCTTTGCGGGGTGTTTGTTTGTTAACTTTTTCTTTTATACTGAAGTATCAGTGTTGTGTTGGTTTCAGATGTACAACAGTGATTCAGTTATATGCATATATATGTATCTATTCTTTTTCAAATTCATTTCCCAAATTCAAATTGGGTTGTTACAGAGTATTGAGCTGAGCTTCCTGTATTATGCAGTAGGTCCTTTGCCAACCAAGGTCCATCTTTGACTAGATCTAGTCAAAGCCATGGTGTTTCCAGTAGTCATGTACAGATGTGAGAGTTGGACCATAAAGAAGGCTGAGTGCCAAAGAATCGGTTCTTCAGAACTGTGATGCTGGAGAAGGTTCTTAAGAGTCCCTTGGACTGCAAGGAGATCAAACCAATTAATCCTAAAGGAAATCATCTTTGAATATTTATTGGAAGAACAGATGTTGAAGCTGAAGCTCCACTACTTTGGCCATCTGACACAAAGAGCCAACTCATTGGAAAACACCCTGATGCTGGGAGGATTGAGGGCAGGAGGAGAAGGGGACGACAGAGGACAAGATGGTTGGATGGCATCATCAGTTGAATAGATCTGAGTTTGAGCAAACTCCAAGAGATAGTGAAGAACAGGGAAGACTGGCGTGCTGCAGTCCACGGGGCTGCAGAGTCAGACACAACTTAGTGACTGAAAAAACAACAACAGTAGGTCCTTGTTGGTTATCAATTTTAAGTATAGCAGTGTGTACATGTCCATCCAAAACTCCCTAACTATCCCTTCCCCCCATCCTCCCTCCCTAACCATAAGTTCTTTCTCTAAGTCCAGACCAGAGGGGCTTTGGAGTCAGAGGAAAAGGGGACTCGGGCTGGCAGGAAGGGCTTAATGAAGGAGCCAGGGCTTGTTCTGAATCTCAAATATGGATACCATCTAGGAAGGCAGGAAGAAGAAGCAAAGCATTCCAAGCAGAGAGAAGAGCACATGCAGGGGTCTGGAAACAAGAAATAGTGAGAAGGCCTTTCTGCCTAAAGAAGGGGATCAGTAAAGGCAAGAAGAGATGCTGGGGTGGGAGAAGTCTGCTGATAAGAGGAAGTGCTGGCATGAGGTCTCTGCAGGGATTCGGCACTGGAAGAGTACAGCAGGCTGAGACTGTGCACTGCTTTCCAACTATGCTAGGGACTCGCTCTGTATCCTTGTGCAGGCTGCCTCCTGGGATTTTCTCCCCTCCGTGAGCATCACCCTCATCCCTGCATTCTTCCAACCTGCCTTTTGGGACCAGATCAGCACCGCATGGTACCAGGTCCATGTCTCTGGGCTCTTCTTCCACAGGTTTGAGGTATCAGACCAAATGATGCTTCCCTAAATCATATCCCAGCTTCCCAGATGGTGCAGTGGTAAAGAACCTGACTGCCAATGAAGGAGACACAAAAGACACAGATTCGATCCCTGGGTCAGGAAGATCCCCTAGAGTAGGAAATGGCAACCCACTCCATGGACAGATGAGCCTGGCAGGCTGCAATCCACGGGGTCGCAAAGCATCAGATATGACTGAACACACACACACACACACACACACACACACACACACACACATCAGCTGCAAACCCAGCAGAGGATCAGGACACATTAGCTGATTCAAATGCACAGAAACCTCACTTTGCTAAAAACAGCATTTCATAACCTCTTGAATCACCTCATTCACAATTTCATCCTCAGAAGGTTTAGGAGCTAACAGAGACAGCAGCCCTCTCAGGCTTAATTCTGATCAACCCAGAAGAAATTACTGAGTAGTGGAAATGATAGAAACTATGGACAGAGACACAGGAGCTTAGAGGAAAGTAAATGTGTCTTCTCACTGTTCAAAGCAGCCAAGAAAGAGAACAATGGTGCAGAGAGAGAGACGTGTGTCAAAGACTTTTGGAAGTCTAATTTTCAGTCATTCAGAGGAAAGGTGGCTACAATTCTGTGACCAGAGACTCTAAAGGGGGAGACAGCTCAAGTAAGATGGGTAGCAATTTCTGGAGACAAGATTTTCACTATGTGATTGCAAAATATTCCAGTGGGGAAGAGAGGAGAGAGAAATCTAAAGAATATAATAAGAATTTTAGTTGCACTAGCAGCTTTCTGGCTCCAGCAAGAAAGTAGAATTACTCAGCCCCTCCCTTCTTCTACATCAAGGAGGGTGATCTTTGCCCTGAAAATCCAGTTTTAGCCACATCACTTCCAGCTCTGCAAAATTCCATGGCTCCCTCTTTCACTGTGAATGGCTTGCCAAAAGTGGACCTGGTTCCCCCACCATCCTCAGCTCTGCCCCCACTCCCACTGCCACATCCAATGCCCTAGCTAGGGGTCAATAAGATAAGCCCATAAGCCAATCAAAGTTCGTCATCTGTTTTTGTACAGCCCTCAAGCTAAGAATGCTTTTTCATGTCTTTTTTTTTTAATTTTCTTTACTTTATTGTGTTGGTTTTGCCATACAATGACATGAAACCGCCATGGGTATACATATGCTCCCCCTCCAGAACCCCCTTCCCTCCTCCCTCCCGATTCCCTCCCCCTGGGTCATCCCGGTACACCAGCCCCGAGCATCAAACCTGGGCTGGCGATTGATTTCACATATGATAATTGACATGTTTCAATGCCATTCTCCCATTTCATCCCACCCTTGCCCTCTTCCACAGAGTCCATGAGACTGTTCTATATATCTGCGTTCCTTTTGCTGTCTCGCATGCAGGGTTCTCGTTACCACCTTTCTAAATTCCATATATATGCATTAGTATACTGTATTGTTGTATTTCCTTCTGGCTTACTTCACTCTGGATAAAAGGCTCCAGTTCCGTCCACCTGAGTAGAACTGATTCAAATGAATTTTTTTTTAATGCTGAGTAATATTCCATTGTGTATATGTACCACAGCTTTCTTGTCCATTCGTCAGTTGATGGGCATCTAGGTTGCTTCCATGTCCTGGCTATTGTAAACAATGCGGCGATGAACATTGGGGTACACGTGTCTCTTTCAATTCTGGTTTCCTCGGTGTGTATGCCCAGCAGTGGGATTGCTGGGTCATATGGCAGTTCTATTTTCAGTTTTTTAATGAATCTCCACACTGTTCTCCATAGTGGCTGTACTAGTTTGCATTCCCACCAACATTGTAAGAGGGTTCCCTTTTCTCCACATCCTCTCCAGCATTTATTGCTTGTAGATTTTTGGATGGCAGCCATTCTGACTGGTGTAAAGTGGTACCTCATTGTGGTTCTGATTTTTTCATATCTTTTTAATGATGGGGAAAAAAATAAAAAAATTTTACTTCATGTTGGTGGGAATATAAATTGGTGTGGCCACTGTGGAGAACAGTATGGAGGTTCCTTAAAGAACTAAAAATAGAATTACTATATGATCCAGAAATCCCATTCCTGGGCACATATCCAGAGAAAACTCTAATTCAAAAGATACATGCATCCCAGTGTTCACAGCAGCACTATTTACAATAGCTAATACATGGAAGCAACTTAGTGTCTATCATCAGATGAATGGATAAAGAAGATGAGGTATGTAGATACCATGGAATATTGCGTGCATGCTCAGCCACTTCAGTCATGTCTGACTTTGTGACTTCATGGACTGTAGCCCACCAGGCTCCTCTGTCCATGGGATTCTCCAGGCAAGAATACTGGAGTAGGTAACCATGCCCTCCTCCAGGGGATCTTCCTGACCCATTGATCAAACCTACGTCTCCTATATCTCCAGGTAGATTATTTACCCACTGAGTCACCTGGGAACCCCTAAATGGAATATAACTCAGCCATTAAAAAAGAATGAAATAATGTCATCTGCAGCTACATGCAGAGAAGGCAATGGCACCCCACTCCAGTACTCTTGCCTGGAAAACCCCATGGACAGAGGAGCCTGGTGGGCTGCAGTCCATGAGGTCGCAAACAGTTGGACACGACTAAGCAACTTCACTTTCACTTTTCACTTTTATGCATTGGAGAAGGAAATGGCAACCCACTCCAGTGTTCTTGCCTGGAGAATCCCAGAGACGGGGGAGCCTGATGGGCTGCCGTCTCTGGGGTCGCACAGAGTCGGACACGACTGAAGCGATTTAGCAGCAGCAGCAGCAACAGCTATATGAGTGGACCTAGAGATTATCACACTAAGTGAAGTCAGAGAAAAACAAATATCATGTGGATATCACTTATATGTTGAATCAAAAAGAAGATACAAGTTAACTTATCTACAAAACAGAAATAGAAAATAAAATAGACATAGAAAATAAAGTAACCAGTTACTTACAGTAACCAGAAGGAAAGGGAGAAGGAGGGATAAATTAGGAGTGGGATTAACAGATATACATACACTACTATATATAAAATAAACAAAAAGAACCTACTGTATACGATTGGACACTACATTCAATATCTTGTAATAACCTATAATGGAGAAGAATTTTAAAAAGAAGATATTTTGTGTGTACATACAATATATATTATATATAATATATAATTGAATCACTTTACTGTATATCTGAAACTAACACAACATTGTAAATCAATGATATTTCAATTTTTTTAAAGAATTCTACTTTATGACATGTGAAAATATTACATAATTCAAATTTCAGTGTTCATAAATAAAGTTTATTGGCACATGGTCACACTCATGCAGGTACACACTGCCTCCTTTGCTAGGATTGCCATAACCAAGTGCCAGAGATTGGGAAGCTTAACAGAAGACGTTTATTGTCTCAGAGTTCTGGAGGCTGGAGGGCCAAAATCAAGGCATCGGCAAGGATGGTTTCTCATGAGACCGCTCTTCTTGGCTTGTAGATGATTGTCTTCTCCCTGTGTCCTCACGTTGCCTCCCCTCTGAACATGTCTGTGTCCTAATCTCTTCTTATAAGAACACCAGTCATATAGGATCAAGGTCTACCTAGGGACCTCATTTTAACTTAAGCACCTGTTTAAAGAGCCCCGTCTCCAAATATATTCACATTCTGAGATACTGAGTGTTAGGACTTCAATATATAGATCTGGGGGAAAACAACTCAGCACATAATTCTGCCTAAGACTGCTTTTGCACTACAAGAGAATTGAGTTGTGACAGAGACCATGAGGTCCCCAGGTGGCGCTAGCGGTAAAGAACTCGGCTGCCAGTGCTGGAGACATAAGAGACACGGGTTCAATCCCTGGATTCGGAAGATCCCCTGCAGGAGGGCACAGCAACCCGCTCCAATATTCTTGCCTGGAGAATCCCATGGACAGAGGATCCTGGCGGGCTGCAGTCCATAGAGTCACACAGACTAGGACAGAACTGAAGTGATTTGTCACACACACGTGCATCCACAACAGAGACCATGTGGTCCCCAAAGACCATTCCAGACAGACTTTTACTATCTGTGAACTATTTACGATTTGGCCTTTGCATAAAAAGTTTGCCACCCTCCCCTAGACAATCTGTACTTTCCAGAGCCCTCCAACACCATGCCTCCCTTTCTCATTGCAGACCTGAGCTCCCGCTGAAATGTACACGCCCTCTCATTTTCACTAATAAAGCCCTCCCTATTTCTCAAGACATGAGCCCTGGCCATAGCTTTATGTGTGACCACTCCCAGGGGCCTTTGCATTCAAGCCAAAGAAATGAGTTTCTTATGAGATACTTCCAGGTAGTCAGACACAGTGAATAGAAGAACAGCAGCCCCTCCCACCTTTCACACGTTCCACACAAGGGTGGATGTGGGGCTGGAGGACTGGCACCAGAGAGTCTCTGGGAGGAATGAGAGACACAGCTGGGACTTAGATGTGACGGAGTTGTCATCACTCTGGAAATGAGTGGGTCTGAGGAACGAGCCTTAGAGACACAAGTGGAAAGAAAAAGTGACAGAAGATTCTAGGTCAGAGTGCTCTAAAAGGTTAGGTATCAGAGGAGAGAAGAGGGGCAGCTGAAAGAGGAGGAAAGTCAGGTGACAGGGAGTGAGAAGAGAGCTTGAATAGAGCAGGGAAGCATCACAGCATCTCCTGGAGACAGGGTCCCTGCAGCACAGTGTCCCAGTACCCTGAGCAAGATGCTGGCATTAAAGGGAGGTGGCACAGAGAAATGAGTCAGGGGTCTGGGCTTCTCATGTCACCAGGTTGCACGACAGGTTAGGTCACCTGAGCACAAGTCTATAAAGGAGACAAAAGTATCAATGGGGAGACTTCTCTGGTGGCCGAGTGGCTAAGACACTGTTCTCCCACTGCTAGGGGACCCAGGTTCAATCCCTGGTCAGGGAACTAGATCCTACATGTTACAACTAAGACCCGGCACAGTCAAATAAAATTTTTTTAATGTTTTAAATCAGTGGGATAAAGAAGTAAATTAGTACCAAATTACTCAGGTCTCTATACATGGCTTCTTCAATAAGAAGATCCCCACTCCCACCAAAATGGACAGGCTTGAATAGGGACCACTGACACTCCTTTCAGGCACCAAATCCAACTCCAACTCCACTGAAAAAGAGTGGGATGGGTATTTTACAAAACCTGTCTGTCGAGTACCATAATGTAAGCCGCTACCCGGATATGTACCAAAGTGGTCCAGGCCCAGGCTCCAGTTCTGCTGAGCATCAGTCTGTGACCTACCACAGCTGCATCCTTCCCTCAGCCTCAGCATCTTCATCAGAAACACAAAGGGCTTGGTCAGGTCCTTCCAGACTCTTCCAGTAGTAATATTCTGGGAGGGGATGCTGAGAGAGATTGGGCATAATGTGTGCCCTGTGGAGGCCTGCCAGGTGTGGGGAGAGTTGGGAGGGGGGCAGGCAAGAGAGAGTACCAGCTGGATGGAACCCAGAAACCTTCAGTGTGGCTTATTTGCCTTGAAAGCTTGATAAGGGAATGATGCAGGGGTGGGGGAGGACACTGACCTTGCGAACAGGGCCACTGGCAGACAGAGGGTGTGCTCAGCCTGCTGTGTGCACAGACACACACTCAGCTGGTACACACTTGTCTTGAATGCACCTTCAAGCTAAAGGGGAAGGAAGGGGCTAAGTAAGGAGCTACGGAGAAGGAAATGACAGAGAGTGATCAAGAGACCCCGTTCTGTTTCAGTCCTGCCCGAAGCCATGTCACTTTCCCATTTTAAAGAGAGAGAAACTGAAGCAGATGGAGGATGGAAGTCCCAGGCACTGACAGTTGTCTGGGTGGGTCTCACTTAGACTGCCCAGCAAGTGGGGAAAGAGGGGAGCAGGGAGGAGACTGTGGTGAGCGAAGATGGCTCAGATGGAGGGTGCGATGGAAAACACTTCACTCTTTCTAGAAGAAAAAGCCACAAGCAAACAGAGCTCCCGTCAGCAGGGAGGAAAGAGGAACATGTTCTCAGCACTGAGGCCTGTGGTCAAATAAATGGATCCATACATAGCCTCATCTCCTCACTCCCTCGTATCTGTTTCCATGAGCCCAACCTCAGGAAGGACACTCCTTCCAGGGTGACTCAAGTCCTGATCTCTATACTGCCACTCTTTTTTGAGGACACTATTCCCTTGACTCCCAGCCATACGCTAGGCCTCACTCACCAACATCCCCCTCCTAAAGATTTCTCAGTCCCTGAGACTCATGCCTATCTTGTTAATTCTGCTCTTTCAGCACCATGGTATGGAGTCTAAGAGCCGCTGAGCGGTTCAAGTGGGAGAGATCAGCTTTCCTTCTTGTAGACATGCATGCTGTGTGTTAGTCACCCGGTCATGTCCAACTCTCTGCAACCCCCTGGACTGTAGCCCACCGGGCTCCTCTGTCCATGGAATTCTCCAGGCAAGAATACCAGAGTGAGTTGCCATGCCCTCCTCCAGGGGATCTTTCCCACCTAGGGATCAAACCTGTATCCCTTATGTCTCCTGCAATGGTAGATAGGTCCTTTACCACTAGTGCCACCTGGAAAGCCCGCCAGCCCCCCTGGGGCCCTCATGCATGGATTTAGCCTGTCTTCCTGGCCTAAGGCAAGAAGAGAGAGACTGAATTCTCTGGCCAGCCCTGCTGCTGTGAGTTCAGTATGAAGTCTCACAGAGGATGATGGGTATAAACTGCCTTTGGGGAAGTATCTCCCACCAGCTTCCACTGCCTGTCCTGCTCCTTGCACTAAACAGATGAATTCTTGTCTGTATGAGCATCCTGTAGCTGCTGTAGTAAATTACTCCAAACTAGGTAGCAAAAAACCCCAGAGTAGGAAATAGCAACCCACTCCAGTACTCTTACCTGGAAAATTCCATGGACAGAGGAACCTGGCAGACTATAGTCCACGGAGTTGTGAAAGATCTTACGTGAATGAGCACACATGTAATGAGCACACACACAGGTAGCAGAAAACAAAAGACAGTTTCTCAGAAGCCAAAAAGTCAAGGTGTCAGCAAGGCTGTGCTCCCTCTGAAGGCTCTAGGAATCTTTCCTCATCTCATCCAGTTTCTGGTGGCTCCTGGCATTCCTTGGCTTGTGGTAGCATCTCTCCTATATATGCCTCTGTCTTCACATGGCCCTCTCTGTGTCCCTGGCTTAAATCTTCCTGTCTTGTCCCATATAAGGACACCATCACTGGATTTAGAGCCCATCCTAAATCCAGGTTGACTTTATCTCAAGATTCTTAATTGCAGCTGCAGACTCTATTTTTATTTATTTAATTTTTTAATTAATTAATTTACTTATTTTTCTTTACATTATCGTGTTGGTTTTGCCATAAATTGACATGGATCTGCCATGGGTATACATGTGTTCCCCTTCCAGAACCCCCCTCCCACCTCCCTCCCGATTCCCTCTCTCAGACTCTATTTTTAAATAAGGGCACATTCCTGGATATCAAGGGTTAGTACTTGGACCTATCTTTTCACACTATACTGATGAAATGGCCACCCACTCCAGTATTCTTGCCTGGGAAATCCCATGGACTGAGGAGCCTGGCAGTCTACAGTCTATGGGTTGCAAAGAGTAGGACACAACATAGCGAGTGAACAAGTACAAAAAAAAAAAATGCATACTTGTTCACTAGTGCTTCTCTTGAAGCTGATCCCCTCTACTCAGCTTTGAGGTCCAGAGTCTCCTATGAGTTACCCAAGGCTTCCCATCAGACTTCCCTGGTGGTGCAGTGGATGGGGATCTGCCTGACAATGCGTGCCACATGGGTCTCATCCCTGGTCCAGGAAGATTCCACATGCTGCAGAGCAGCTAAGCCCATGCACCACAACTACTTAGCTCATGCTCTAGAGCCCATGAGTGCAACTACCAAAGCCCATGCCCCTAGAGACAGTACTCCACAAGAGAAACCACTACAATGAGAAGCTCTGCTCACCGCAGTTAAGTAGCCCCCACTCACGGCAAATAGAGAAAGCCCACGCAAAGCCACGAAGACTCGGTGCAGCCAAAAGAAAAAAGAATGATCCATCTTTTTAGAAAAAACAGAAGGTTCCCCATCCAACTCACCCCGCTTCATTTCCTATGCTCCCCACAACATGTGCCCACAGCATCCTCTGCCTTTCCTGCTCTGAGTGTCCTCACTCTTATTAATAAACCCCACTCAAGCTGTTCCCCTACCCGAGATGTTCCCCACCCTCTGCCTATTGGGGTCCTGCCTCAGAGCCTTTCCCTGCCACCCCATCCCCGAGGGATGGTGGGGGAGGAAGGACTTGACCCCAAGACCCTGAGCACTGGCTCTGTCAGCAGCTGCTTGAGCTCAGACCAGCCCCTCAGTGTCTCCAGACTTCAGTTTCCCCACTGAAAGTGGAGACGATCCCTCCCTCACACACTGGTAAGGAGTAAATGGCACAACACATACGAAAGATTCTGCCAGCCAGTAAATTCCCAGTAAATGCTTGTTCTCTAGTTATTTGATATTCCCTTCTCTGAGTCCAACTCTATTTACGGTCAGCCCTGCTCTTAATGGCCTTGTTCTGTGGGCCTCATCTCCCCAGGTTAGGCTTCTCGAGGAAAGGGACAAGAAGCAGGCCTTTTCCAGGGTCTCTCACGGTATCTGGATAGACTTTGGTTAGAAAGATCCAATGCCTGGGATAAACTCCAGGGAAATGCTCACACGTCTGTATTTCAGGCTGGAGAGGCAGATCCCAGAGCCCCTGGTCACCTCCTTGGTCTACTTACCCCAGGCCTCTTATCCCACAGGAGACGCAGGGCCAGCCCGGCTCCTGCAGGCAGCAGCCAGATGGGGGGCAGTAATGGAATGAAAGGCCCTGAGATCAAATTCCGCAGTGATTAAGGTGAGAGGGACGAACTCCAGAAGCCCATTGTTGGTGTAATTAGGGTGAAGAGTGAATCATGGCAGGCCAAGAACCCCGAGGCCAGACAGGCGGGGCCCATCCCGTTCCAGCAGGACCGGTGTGGTCAGCCAGGCCGAAGGAGACCGCTTTCCATTAGGTCCTGGCCGGGAGGGGCAAGCGGGCTGCTGCTCTGCATCATCTGGGGAGAGCAGCTGAGTGGATGTGACATAATTGAATGAAGCCTCCGCATCCTCCACTCGGAGCAGGGGAATTAGCGGTCCGACCCTCGCCTCTGGAGACCGCCACCCGCTTCATCTGCTTGCATTGCTCCACTCGGTGGCCGCCTACCCAGGGTGGGTGCCAGGAAAAGGCTCTGGCCAGGGCTGTGAGGGGGAAGGAGGGGTTGGGGAGATAGGAGGGCGAGCGGGGTCAGCCAGGGATGTCCCAGAAGAGGGATGGGCAGGGACAGGGAGGCACGGGGTGTTTGCCAGACTGCCAGAGAGATAGGGGGACACTAGCCAGAGCGAGGAGGGAGGAGGGGGACGGAGGGATGGGAGATGGGTGGAGACAGGCAGAGATGGGGAGAGGAGAGCAAGATTGGCAGGGAAACAACATGATGGCGGCCAGAGACAGAGATGCAGAGCCATGGAGAGGAAGAAAGGGGTTAGGTAAAAAGAAACTTAGTGAGCAAGACCAACTGATGGGTAGCAGGAAGAATAAGCAGACAGGAAGACAGGAGCTTTGGGGAACACGGGGCTAGGCCCTCTCCTTCAGTAACGCCGGTCTTTCTGGTCCCGCTGTGTGCTCTTTGTGTGCCGAGTGCTATTCTAAATGCTCTGCATGAGACTTCTCTGGTGGTCCAGCGTCTTAGACTCCGCACTTGTAGTACAAGGACCCCGGGTTCAATCCCTGGGCAGGGAATTAGATCCAGCATGCCACAACAAAGATTGAAGATCCCACGTGCCACAACTAAGACCAAGCATACCCAAATAAATAATTTTTTAAATGCTCTGCACTACCTTATTTCTATCCTCACAACACACTATCTTCCAAAGAACCCAGGGTTGGCGAGAACAGGGTAGCTGCCCAAGGAGACCCAGCGAGAAGCCAAGGAACCAGAGGTGAAGCTAGGTCGAGCCTGACATCATTTCCCCTGCCCCTCACCACCACAGCAGTGGGGGCCCTCCGGGGTTCAGCCCCGGGTAAATCTGTTCGGGGCTAGGGCTCCCCAGAGCTGGCCAGATTCAGAGGACTTTCTGGTGACCATGGTGTGGAGTGTGATCCAGGGGATTGCATCTCTTTCACCTTTTCTGATCTCTGTCCCCTTATCCTGAGACCCCTGGTGTTCCCCCTGCCATCTGCGGATCCCTTGCCAACTCTCAACACTTTGGGAAGCAGGTCTCCCCAGAGTGTGGACTGATATCATTTTAAGGGATGGTCTCTGCCAAGAATGGTTCATTTTAGCAGGGGACTCAGGGAGTAATAGGAGAGACACCTGGGGGACAAGAAAGAGCCCCTGTAATGTTTGTAATCCAGCATGGCTCATCAAGCGCATTCTGGCCTTGTGACCTCTGTCCATGCATGCATGCTAAGTCGCTTCAGTCGTCTCTGACTCTTTGTGATCCTACAGACAGTAGTCCACCAGGCCCCTCTGCCCATGGGATTCACCAGGCAAGAATACTGGGGTGGGTTGCCATGCCCTCCTCCAGGAGATCTTCCCGACCCAGAGATTGAACCTACATCCCTTATGTCTAAGCTGCACTGGCAGGCGAGTTCTTTACCACTAGCACCACCTGGGAAGCCCTGACCTCTATCTAGGTAGGAGAAAAAGGTGTCTGGAGACCTACTGTTACCTGTTGCCTTTGTGCTCCATCCCCATCTCCACCCCCTTGAAAAATTCCCAGCCACAGGCACCAGTTTGGAAATCTCTGCCAGGCAGACATGCCCAACCTCTCCGCAGAAGCAGAGGCGGCCTTGCTTCTGTCAGGGAGCACTGATCACTTCTGTCAGGGAGCACTGACTGCTCCCCCTCCCGGGAGGAGCTCAGCTGTCCTCCCTAGCTGCCCTCTGTCAATCTTTAGAGGCCTCAGTCTCACGCAACTTCCACTTGCCTAGATGCTGTGTACTCTTTGACCCAGCCAGACTGCCCTGTGAGCTTGTTGAGGGTCCACTGCTGCACCCAGCACCTCCCTAGCCCCCTGTGGGGAAGACAGAGGAGGTGCCCACTTCAGCTCACAGACAGCTCTGCCAAGGAGCCCTGGAGAGAGGTGAAAACCTCTCACCTTCATGGACAGTAGGTTCCTAACAGCAAAGCTGAGCTGCTAGGCTCTCAGGAAGGAGAATTCAAGTGGTCTCCTCCCACCTGACTCTGGCCTTCAGGAAGTGGGCAGGCAGAGGAGGCAAGGGGAGAGGCATGGAGGGAAGGAGGGAGAGGGGAAGAGGTAGGCAGGAAAGAGACTGGAGAAGAGACACTGATGATGGGAATTCACAGCTGGAGGAAAAGACTTCATCCAAGCCCCTCCTTCTACTCAGAAGGACCCAGTTAGGTGAAGGAACTCACCAAGGTCACCCAGCTCATGCCAACATTGGATGGGGTCATCCAATAGCATGCTCATTGTCAGAATCTGATGTACGTATGGCTCCAAGAGGAAGTTTAGTTACTGAGGAGCTGGGAGTCTAACTCTGCCCCAGGAACCAAAGCAATGTCCCCTTTCCTGCTGGAAAAGCCTCCATGGCCTCCCCAGCTGAGGCTGCCTCCCTATCTGGTCCAACTTACTCTCCATTTTGCTTCCCTCTAGCACTCCCCACATATCCTTAATCATGCTTACCACTTGCTGTGTGGTAACACCCTGTACTCTTCCACATAGGCTTACACTGGAATCCCCTTCACTTCACAGCTACCCTCAGGTGTCAACTACTCTGGGACAAACCTAGACAGCATATGCTCTGGGACAAACCTAGACATCACTTTACCAACAAAGATCCATCTAGTCAAAGCTATGGATTGTCCAGTAGTCATGTATGGATGTGAGAGTTGAACCATAAAGAAGGCTGAGCACTGAAGAATTGATGCGTTTAAATTGTGGTGCTGGGGAAGACTCTTGAGTCCCTTGGACTGAAAAGAGATGAAACCACTCAATCCTAAAGGAAACCAACCCTGAATATTCATTGGAAGGACTGATGCTGAAGCTGAAGCTCCAATACTTCAGCCATCTGATGTGAAAATCCAACTCATTGGAAAAGACCATGATGCTGGGAAAGATTGAGGGCAGGAGGAGAAGGGGATGACAGAGAATGAGATGGTTGGATGGCATCATCAATTCAATGGACATGAGTTTGAGCAAACTCCTGGAGATAGTGAAGGACAGGAAAGCCTGGCGTGCTACAGTCCAAGGGGTTGCAAAGAGTCAGACATGACTGAGCTACTGAACAACTAGGAGGATTTCCTTGAGGCTTCTTGGACTCAGGAACCTCTCCCTCTCCTGTATTTTCATGACACATTCTGGCACCTCTCTTATGGAGAAAAGAAAGTAACACTTTTGAGATATATCTCTACAAATAAAGAAACAGATTCAGAGAACTTAAATACCTCACCCAAGCTCACACAACTATTAAGTGAATGGTAGAGGCAGAAATAAAATCTAAGGCTAACTCTAAAACCCTGTTGTGTTTTGTATTATATATGCATGCATGCCAAGTCACTTCAGTCATGTCTGACTCTGCAACCCCATGGACTGTAGCTGCCAGGCTCCTCTGTTCATGGGATTCTCCAGGCAAGAATACTGGAATGGGTTGCCACGCCCTCTTCCAGGGGATCTTCTAGACCCAGTGATCAAACCCATGTCTCCTATGACTCCTACATTGGCAGGCAGGTTCTTTACCACTAATGCCACTTGGGAAGCTTGCTTTGCATTATAATTGTATATTTCCCATTTGTAGCCTCTTGGGAAGTAAGTTCCTTCATGTTGGAGCTATGCCTTCTTATCTCTGTTTGTCTAACACCTAGTAGAGTGTTTGACTTGTAATTGGCACTCCAAATAACCATTTTTAGTATGGATAGATGAATGGGTAGATAGCTGGATGTGTGAATAGGTAGATGTATGAATGGAAGGATGGATGAATGGATGAGTAGGTGGATGGATGGATGGATGGATGAGTGGATGGATGGATGGATGTCAGAAAAGTATACCATCTCCACCTGAGAAAACAGAAGTGGCTTGGAAAGTCCATGCTGGGTCTGCAGAGTGGGGTTTGGGCACTGCCCCAGGGATCATAATCAGCCAGAAGCATTATCTCAAGAGCCTTAAGAAAGAAGTGGTGGTTGGGATTGCCTCAGAATCTAGAGGATGGAGAGTTGCTACACCATCAGGGCAGGAGAGAACCACTTCAGAAGGTGGCAAGGATTCTTAGACCTGAAAACACCTGTACTGAACTGGAATGTTCTTACCGATAATGATATCCAACTTCCCATCAGCCCTCCCCTCCTGCTTTGCAGATGAATAAATTGAGACTCAAGGAGAGGAAACGACAAGCAATATCACACAACTCAGGTGATTCCAGACACTCAGTTTCTATAGAAACAAAGAGACTTTAGACAAGAGGACAGACATTTGAGTGAATTAGATGACATTTAGTGCCGTTTCCTGATCACAGGAACCTCTGCTCACAGACTGTAAAGGGACCATGGAAAGCTGTGATGCTAGGCAAGCCCTTGGTGACCAGGACAGCCAACCACCAAGCCGCAGGGCACTGAAAGGGGGTGCATCTCTCTCTGCTGGTATCCTTGCCCAGCCCAAAGGAAGGGGGGCAGAGTCTCCCCATTAGGCTATCGTGAGACCCCAAATCTTGATCTGTCCCACCTGCTTCTATTCTCAGAGGTTACTACAACCCCAGGCTGTAGCTTCTTCAGGTGGCCCTCACTCCAGTCTCTGGGTAACTGCCCGGGGGGCCAAGGAACCCTCTCTCAGGTTCCAGTTACACTCTGCCCTTTGCTCCAGGGGGCAGGGTCAGTGTGTCTAGACACATCTGTGGCGCTTTGTGCGGGCCTCCATAACTTGATTACAAATATCCAGCCACCCCCCTATGTCATGGTGAGCCAGAAAGGAAGGTGAGCGTATACCATTCTTACTCCAGGTGGGGAAGCAAGGCACTGAGTGGCACTGGGCCGTTGTTCAGGTCCACCCAGGAAACAGAGACACAACCAGGACTTCCAGGCCCCTCAGTCCCAGCCCACCCAACTCTGCCTACCCTCTGGTTCTTGGCAAACCTCAGAGGCACAGCCAAGCTGAAAGAAAATTCTCCCGGAAAGATAATATCTATTCTTTTCCTCCTATATTCCAGATCCATATCCTCCTATCTTCTTATTTTCATTTCTGAGTGCTCACGGGCTTCCCCAATGGCTCAGACAGTAAAGAACTAGCTTGCAATGCAGGAGACATAGGTTCAGTCCCTGGGTTGGGAAGATCCCCTGAAGAAGGAAATGACAACCCACTCCAGAATTCTTGCCTGGAGAATCCCATGGACAGAGGAACCTGGTGGGCTATAGCCCACGAGGTTCCAAAGAGTCAGACATGACTGAGAGACTGACACACAGGCCTCTTGAAGGAGCTTCAAGAATTCCCCAAAAATCTCAGGAAGAGGGGTTACATCAGGGGAGGGCAACAAGAGGCACAGGGAGGGAGGCAGTGGGGCTCAGTACAAACCATCAGGGGCTATAAATGATAAATGTTAAATAAGAGACTGTTAGGGGCCACAAGACAGGCCCACCCCATCCTCCGTTTGTCGTTCCCTCCAGCCCTGTCATTCCCCCCCACACCCCTCACCCCCACACTCAAAGTGGCAATAAATTCTTCAGAGACACAGGGGCTGGGTTTTAAGCTCTGCGCAAATCCTTGATCCCCCTCCTCCCTCAGTGAGATGAAGCAGTCGCCCTCTCCCCCACACCCCACCCCCTACTCTTCATCTGGAACCAAAGGAGACCCAGAGGCTGAGCACTGGTACCCAGGTCAAATTCCACCTGGGACAGCTCCCACTCCCTCCCTCCGCTTTACCCACTCTGCCCCTCCACCTTCTAACCCCTCTGCCCCTCCCATTCCACTGAGGAACATGTCAACAGACTCAAAGTTGCAACCCACGTATCTGAAAGGCCTTGGCTGTCAGGGGAGGGTGGATGGGAAAGGAGATCCACTTGCCTGGATGACCCAGAACTGATCCAAGGGTCCCCTCAAGAACTCAGGGTCTCGTAAGCAGTGTCCTTCAGGAGAACGTGCGACAAGATTTCTTTCTTTTTTTTGTTTGTTTTTTGGCTGTGCTGGGTCTTCACTGACTTGGGCTCCTCACTGTAGCACTCAGGTTTAGTTGACCCGAGGCTGTGAGATCTTAGTTTCCCAACCAGGGTTGAACCCGCATCCCCTGCATTGGAAGGTGGATTCTTTACCACTGGACCGCCAGGGAAGTCCCTGAGACTCAATTTCTAACTCTACTTCGGCCACTAACTATGTGACTTCCGGTGGATCCTGTCCCTCTCTGGGCCTCAGTTTCTTTGTGTATGTAATGAGGGAGCTCAGGAATTGTTGCTAAGGAGATGAGGGGAGGAGTCAGCAAGGGGACTACGGCTGCACCTCATCCTGCACCAGGAGCAGCCCTGCTCGTGTCTTTTTTATTTGGAAGGCTTCGGGTAGGATTTCACTTGAAAAAACGTCTGGTGGTTGAAAAAAAATAATAATAAAGCTTAAATCCATTGGCCTAGAAATGATCTCTGTGATGCCTTTCTTCGGTCTCATTCTGTGATTCAATCTATTCGCGTGTATTTTCTTACAGGCTACTCCAACCTAAACTTCACATATTCTTGCCTGTGGTCCCTATCAGACAGTCATAGCCACCAGTCCACATGCCTTGATTTGAATTCAGAAGGTAGGGACCCCCACACCTCTGGCTGGATATATAATATATGAACCCCCAACTTAAGGTTCAGGAAACAGGAGCCCCTCCCCCAAAAAAGATAAACAACCCAGCTAAGACGTCTATACCAAGTGTGGAGTGAGTGCTTTACCTAAGAAGGTTTTCAGGGCATCCAGAATACAGAGGTGGCCTAGGGTTCCAAGAAGGGATGACAAGGGGCTCAGCAAATAGGCTAATCAGGCCTCAGGGGTGAGCTGAAAGGTACAATGCCAAGAGTCAGAAAATGTGTGCTCAGCTATTCAGTCGTGTCCCACTCTTAGCAACTCCATGGACTGAGCCTGCCAGGCTCTTCTGTCCGTAGGATTGTCCAGGGAAGAATACTGGAGTAGGTTGCCATTTCCTTCTCCAGGGGATCACCCACGGATCTAACCCACATCTCCTAAATTGGCAGGCGGATTCTTTACTACTGAGTCCCTTGGCAAACCCCATCAAGAGTTGAGATACCTGGGCTTAACTGTGACTCTGTCACCTACTTGCCTTATGACTAGGACAAGCCCTTTGCATTCTTAGCCTCAACTTTGCCATCAGTTTAAACAGAATCTAGGATTCTACCTAGCTCCCTGTGATTCCCCTCTGCACCTGCCCCAGGCTCCTTCCTAGAGGTGGCCTTAGTCATGGTTTTCATGAGAGAAGAGAAGGACAGGAGGAATCCAAAGTCAGACTGAAACCTACAAATTGGGGGTCAAACACAGAACCTAGGCCTGGCTGCCCTGGTTCTGCCTCTGCCCCACCTTGTAAGTCAGGAGGGGAAGAGGAGGGTGGGAGAGAGGAAAGACAGGATGAAGAGGGACCACATGCTGCCCTCTGCCTCGCCAGGTTCATTAGCCAGCCTGGAAGAATCCCCACTGCTCAGAAGGAAAAGCACCTCATGAATATTCATAGTCACAAGAGGCCTCATTTGCATTGTCCAAACCCCAAATGCCACGAGGATCAGCAGTCTCAGTCCTCCCTGGCTTCCCTCCTTGTAGAAAGGGATAGTCTGCCCATCTAACCACCATCACTCCTGCAACCGTCCCCCTCCCTCACCCACATGTCCTGGCCTTCACTGTGTGACCTGACTCAGGCCCTCCCCAAGGCCCTGAGCATGTGTCAAGACCCTCTACTCCCAAAGACTCTCCACCCCTCAAACTGAGTAAACAGGAAATCTGAGCCAGGCAAGTAGGCTGTCAGATCCTGGGAAGGAGGACAAACAATCCCATGGGACAGGATTAGGTTGTCAAAGCTGTAAGATGAAGATATGTGGGTAGGGGCATACGAGGGACCTGTGATATCACCAGCCCTGGGGAAGGTGCAGGGGGTCAGAGGAGGGGGGATGTGGGTGGGGGAGGGATGGCATCATCAGGAGAGAGGAATGGAAGAAAGAAGGAAAACATCACACCTAAAATCCTGAGAGCACTGTGCCTGCATCAGCCCTCACCCCTCAGGCCTCCTTCAGAATGCAATTTCCATTTAGAACAATCCAGAGGTCCATCAGTCAAGGATTGGTTAAATAAATGGTGTCTCATGCATAGCATAGAATATTATATAACCATTAAAAAGAATATGGTATAGATTTTTTTTTTTAAGAAACCCACAATGACCACGATACATTCATAGGTAATATAAGGAAATTGCAAAACTACACTTAGCAGAGTCCTACCTTTGTAACATAAGTAAAGAAGTAGATGGGTAAATAAATAAATAATCAAGGTAGTGGATAAACCAGAAAAACATCTATAAAGACACACAAATGCTATTTCACAGGACTCAAGGAGGATTAGAAGGGATATTTTTTACTTTTCATGTTAAATATGTTCAATAATTCCTTCTCGTTTGAAGCTTGTGTTTCTTACAATGATTGATTTTATAATCAGGGCAAAAAAATTAAATTGGGGAAGGGACATAAATTTCCCATGAAAAGGTGATGATCTTGCTGCTACAGGCTGCCTTCTTCAGGGCTAGGGAAACCTGGGCCCTGGGCTGGCAGAGGGGCTACAGAATAGAGGGCATTGTTGGTGTGGCCCCACCCTTCCCCCACCCCCAAAGTGTCCCGCAGTCTCCAGCTCCAATCTGGCCTTGATCTTGAAATCAGGCTCTGTTTACTTCATTGTGTGTTTGCCCAGGTTTCACTCTCTGGAGAAGCATATTAACTAATTTCTGTAAATTCTTGCCAATTTACAAAGCGCTTACACATTTTCATTCATTTAGAAATGTTACTGAGCCTCTCCTGGAAGGCAGGAGCTAGGGGCTAGTCACTGGGGACACAGAGACCAAACAAGCCACATTCCTGGGAGACCTCAATCAGTGTTGGTGCATCACCCTCAGGGCTACGCCACAGGTGTGCTCAGGTGGGTCAGAGTGCAGAGGCCCTAGTTCTAGCAAGGCAGTTCTAAGCTTTATAGTCAAAGCTATGGTTTTTCCAGTAGTCATGTATACATGTGAAAGCTGGACAGCAAAAAAGGCTGAGTGCCAAAGAATTGATGCTTTCAAACTGTGGTGCTGGAAAAGATGCTTGAGAGTTCCTTGGACTGCAAGGAGATCAAACTAGTCAGTCCTAAAGGGAGTCAATCCTGAATGTTCATTGGAAGGACTGATGCTGAAGCTGAAACTCCAATAGTCTGGCCACCTGATGTGAAGAGCCAACGCATTGAAAAGACCCTGATGCTGGCAAAGACTGAAGGCAGGAGAAGGGGACGACGAGGATGAGATGGTTGAATGGCATCACCGAATCAATGGACATGAAACTGAGCAAACTCCAGGAGATGGTGAAGGACAGGGCAGCCTTGCATGCTGCAGTTCTTCGGGTTGCAGAGAGTTGTACACAACTTAACAACAGAGCTTAAGGATGCTAAGGCATTAGCCAGGTGAGGAACAGAGGCATCCCGTAAACAAAAGAGCTCTTGTCACAGGACACCTGTGAGGGCCAGACCTCATCCTAGGAAGTTAGATGCCTCCTCATCTTATACCCATGATGATCCTCATTATCCCTATTCCATGGAAAAGGAGATGAGCATAGGAAACAGGAGAGAGCCTGGGAAGAGGCACAGCAACCAAGGAAACAGGCCCTGCTGGTCCCGCCGAGGCATCCACAGTGCCCTCCCATACCTGCTCCCATCTCTGGGCTTGACTAGATAATTCAGAACCATCCTCTGGAGCCCAGACTAATCAAAGTGTGGTAGCATTTGAAATCCAGGGTCTCCCAGGCTCCCAATTCTGCCTCCCTCTACCTCCCGCTCTGGGCTCTCCGAGGCCACACCAAGAGGACTACAGTCTGAGGCAGACAGGTCTCCTGCAGGGCCCTCTGAGCAGACAAGACTTGTTTGAGTCCCCACCCCTTTGTCCATGGTGTCCCCCTGCCTGGATGCTGTTCCTACACATTCCCACCTACAAAGATGTCAGTGCTCCTCCCACTGAAAAACCTTCTTCATTTGTTCCAATTGGACTGGTTACTCCTCAGGAATCCTCAGTTACAACAGAAGAATTCACGTGATTAATTGTTCTTTAACGACTTCCCTGTCTGTAGAAGAGTGTGGGCATGCCTGTGTGTGCGTGTGCACATGCATGCGTATACAACAAAGTTGCAGCCCCCTGAGGGCAGTAATGTGCTCCTTTTCTTCCTGCGTGTGTGTGCTACGTCGCTTCAGTCGTGTATGACTTTTTGCAACACTGTGGACCATAGCCCTCTGTCCCTGTGGTTCTCCAGTCAGGAATGCTGGAGTGGGCTGCCATGCCCTCCTCCAGGGGATTGTCCCAGCCTAGGGATGGAACCCCAGTCTCTGAGGTCTCCTGCATTGGCAGGCCGGTTCTTTTTTTACTACTAGCACCTCCACTGTTCTCTGGTCCATTCCAGTCGAGAAGCGGGACCTCTCCATCTGCTGCCATAGGAATTACCATCGACTCCCACTCCGTCCCCAAACCCCCAGCTATGCCCACAGCTGCACGAGCCCCTCTGTGTCCTCCAAGGCTGGATGGTGAGGCAGGAATCAATATGGAGATGTTGAATGGGCCTTGGATGGTGCTTCTCTGGCAGAACCCATCACTTCCTTGTCTGTCGTGCCCCTCGCCCATAGTCATCTCCCAAACACACCTGCCAGTGATGGAGAACTCAGGAGCAGACATTCCCGTTAGCATCTCAGGGACCCAGCCAAGGCTCCAGACCGAGGAAGTAAGTGGTGGCTCCAGGCATCCTAAGCCCCTGGGCCCCCCAACCCCACCCCAGAAGATGCTGAGTGTCCCTGCCTCCCAATCACCATACAGGGAGTAAGGACTAGCTAGGGAGCCCATGCTTCAGGAAAATGACTCAGAGAGATGACTGGAGTGCCTTTGGGGCCTTAGCTACAAAAGTGGGTCACCGTGGGGAGAAAAAGAGGCTTAAAAAAGAAGAAATCTGTTTCTGGAAGCTAGTCTCAGTGCTGGCTGGGAGCTGAGTGTCCCCGGAGGAAGTTCCAGAAATCCCCTGTTTTCTCCTCTAGCATCTCCTAAGCTACCAGGTCTCCAGTCCTTGGGCCCCAGCAGCCAAAATGAGCTCTAGGTAGAAATGAGGGAAGCCTCTCCCGGCCCACTCACCATCACTGCCACCTCCCCGGGGGCTCCTATCCCCAGCCGGTGGGCCAGAGCCAGCTCTGGGCACCTGGAGTGGGGGCTGTGGGGCTATGTGGGTTGCCTCACTCTGCTTTCTGGGCTGTTTCTAAACTGCTCCACTTCCCATTAAGTAGGACACACTGGGGAGTGATGGCACGGAGCTCTGAGAGGGCCCAGGAGGATGTTCAGACGTTCCCCAGGCCAAGGAAAGGCCTCTCGGAGTCAGCTAGAGGCAAGGCCCAGAAGAGGAGGAGGGCTCACCCAGGACCACCCCATTAATGAGTGGTAGAAAAGCATTAACAACAGCTGTTCACAGCATTCACAGAATAAAAGAGATGGGGTGGAAGCCAGAACTCCTAAGGCAAGTGCAGAGCCATCCCAGACAAGTGACCTCACTGCCCCAGACCTCAGTCTTTCCATCTCTGAAATGGGAATAACAATGTCTACTTCATGCACTACTGTGAAAATTGAAAATACTTTATGCAACAGACTTTTGTGTATAGGACTTAATAATACTCTATACAAATGTCAGGCATTCTTCTTCTACTTAACTATGGTCCCTTCTGTCAAAGCTCCCCCAGACTGGCCGGATGTTGAGAACCGCTGAACCTGGGGTTAGGAGGGCTCCTTAAACTAGTCTCTCCCCTTTTGTGCAGAGGAAACAATGCTGTGTTTCTAAGTTTCCACCTGCACAGCCTGCCCTGACCCTGAGATCATACTTTGGTACTCAAAAGTGTGGTTCTGTAGGATTGTCAAGGCATAAGCAATCTCTGACCTCTGACCTCAAACTTTTGAGAATGCCTCTTATGAGAAAAGCAAGAAACAGGTCTCCATTGGGTGCCTGCTGTAGGTCAGTCGCTTTAGAACTTGCAACACCACTGTCCTAACCATTTTCTTATGGTTACTATTATTATATTAATATTATTGCTACTATTATTGATAATATTATTATTACTATTAATATTATTATCTCTATTATTATTACTCCCATTTTAGATATTTGAGTGACTAGTTTGAGTCAAATTCTGGCCACACACCACATTCTGGCTGCAGGCTCAGCCTCTGGCCCTCTAGCCTGCTTTTTTTCAGCTTTAAGTCATTGACAGGTGGCTTCATTTTCTTTTTTTGTTTTAGGGCAGAAGCACAGACAGTCAGGTTCTTCACATTCGTCCATCTCCAGCACTTTATTAAGACAGTGTCCAGATAAAGCAAGGTCTCCTCTTGTCTTCCTTCTGTCCCCTCATTTCCATCCCCACTCCGAATCCGTCTCCTCCACATAGGCACCTGCTCTGATACATCTGCTGCATGTCCTTAACTATGTATATGTCCCTGTAAATTATGGAACATTGTTAGCAGCATGTGCTTTGAATTTTCATAAATTGTATTGTGTTATGAATTTTTAGTCTGCATTATACTTTTTTTTGGTCACCACTTTTTTAAGACCTATGTCTGCTGCCGGTGACTTGTTAGAAGGTGGCAACACTGTGGAAGTCACACCCATCACGGTTCACTTGTCCATCCCGCACTGACGAATGCCAAGGCAGGCCACCAGCTCCCCCTGCCACAAACAGAATATCTATCCTTCTATGTCTTTATGACTCTTTTACGTCCCTTTATCCATCAATGGAGACCTTCTCTACAACCCGTTCCTACGGATAGGATCCTTGGATAATAAACCATGTATATGTTAGTCACTCAGTTGTCGGACTCTTTGCCACTCCATGGACTGTAGCCCTCCAGGCTCCTCTGTCCATGGAATTCTCCAGGCAAGAATACTCGAGTGGGTGGCCATCCCCATCTCCGGGGGATCTTCCTGATCCAGAGATCAAACCCAAGTCTTCTGCATTAGCAGGCGGATTCTTTACTGTCTGAGCCACCAGGAACACCCCTCAGAAAGCATATGCATAGTCATTTAAGTAACTTAGTAATGACTGGAGTCAGAATTTGTAAACTGCCTAGAAAGTGAGGTGAAAGTGTTAGCTGCTCAGTCGTGTCTGACTCCTTGAAATCCCATGAACTGTAGCCCACCAGGTCCCTCTGTCCATGGGATTTCCCAGGCAAGAAGACTGGAGTGGATTGCTATTCCCTTCTCCAGGGGATCTTCCTGACCCAGGAATCAAGCCTGGGTTTCCTGCATTGCAGGCAGATTCTTTACTGACTAGCCACCAGGAAAGCCCTAAACATTGCCTAGAACAGTAGCTAAAGCACAGTAAACACTAGGTGAGGTATATTCAATAAAAAATAATTATAGGGACTTCCTTGGTGATCCAGTGGCTAAGATCCTGTGCTCTCAATACAGGGGGCCTGCATTTGATCCCTGGTCCGGGAACAAGATTCCACATGTCACAACTAAGTCTCAGTGCAGCCAAATAAATAAATATTTTTAAAATAATAATTAAAAAAAATAAATGCCACTAAATTACCAGATTGCCTTCCCAAAGAAGGGTACCAGTCTACACTCATACCCACATTTAGGAGAGACCTTGCCTTTGCCCATCCTTACCAATGTCATGCTTGGTCCAGCTTTCTGATCTGTGCTACTGTGGGGCTCAAGGTGACCCCTCAAATTGTTTAAACTTATATTTCTCTGGTTCCTAGTGTTTGAACCTCTCTTTAGATACTTGTGAATCATCTGGCTTCTTTTCAGGGTGGAAGCAGGGTTAGAGACAGGATCCAACATGAGCCAGGGAGTCGGAGAATCTTTGGGACTTCCTGTGGTTGAGGTTGATTTCATGTTTTTGAAAATAAAAGAAAAAGAGAAGAAGAAGGAAGGGGGAGGGCATCCCTATTGGTACAGTGGATAAGAATCCACCTGCAAATGCAGGGGACACAGGTTTTATCCCTGGTCTGGGAAGATTCCACATGCTGCAAAGCAATTAAGCCCGTGGGCCACAATTACTGAGCCCAGGAGCCACACTACTGGGCCCATGTGCGCCAACTGCTGGAGCCTGCATGCCTAGAACCTGTGCTCAGCAGCAAGAGAAGCCACTGCAGTGAGAATCGCTCACATTGCAACCAGAGAGTAGCCCCCACTCTCTGAGACTAGAGAAAAGCCTAAGAGCAGCAATGAAGACCCAGTGCAGCCAAAAATAAAAAGAAATTTAAAAATAAAATTTTTAAAAATTAAAATACTTTTGAAAGGGAGGAAGAAGAAGAAAGGCAGGAAGGTGGCTGAAGAGGAAGTAGAGAAAGAGCGCATTGTTTCCTGTGCAGGTAAATTGTGTCAGTCTTTCAACCAAGGTTCCTCTCGCCCCTGCCAATCGCCCACAGCGCAGTGGGACTTGCCATTGGCGGCTTCAACATCCCCCAGAGGGCTTGTTAAAGTGCAGCTTTCTGGCCTCAATGCCAGTTTCTGAGTCAGGAGGTCTGGGGTGGGGCTGAGGATTTGTGTCTCTAGAGAGTTCCCAGGGGCTGCTGCTGCTGCAGGTCTGGCCCCGACTCTGAGAACCAGGACGCTAGAGGAGCTCGCCACCCCAGCCCGTGTGGCGTGGTCACCTTGGACGGAGCGCCATCTGCAAAAACACCAACCAAGTCCTGCTCTTCAAGACGCCATCGACTGTACCCGCCAGGCTCCTCTGTCCACGGGATTTTCCAAGCAAGAATACTGGAGTGGGCTTCCACTTCCTTCTCCAGGGGATCTTCCCAACCCAGAGATTGAGCCACCTGGGAAGCCCCAACCAAGCCTTTGAAAGAACCTAAAAATCCAGCAGGCCACCCAGAGTGGCTCCACCTCCTGCATGTACTAGTGGCAGCTCATCTCCAGGGCCCAGACTGGGAGCAAGTGAGTGAGGCCCAGAGGAGTAACAGCCAAGGAGGCACTCACTCACAAGGCCAGAATCTGTTGGGCAACAGCAGAGGGGACTGCAAGTAGCCCAGCTCCGCCCAGTCCAGGCCCAGCCCACTCAGTGCTCCCCTTCCGCTGATATTATAGTAATAACACACCGGATTCTGTCACATTACTCATTTTCATAGGATCTCATCTGATTCTTGAGACAACTTCCATCCCCATTTGACAGATGGGAACACAGTGGCCGGCAGGGTCCCTGTGGCAAGTCAGAGAAGAAGCTCCTTCTCTTGCCCCTTCAGCCAGGCCGACCCTTTGCACACTCCTGCCTCCCTGCATGTTTCAGGTCTAAAGGAAGTGATATCAAGCCCCCAGTGGGCACAGCCACCACCACACTGCTGACAAGAGCCTCAAAGGGGCCACATGAACCCCTCTCCCTCAGCTCCTCACCATCTGCCACGTCGTCCACCTCCAGCATCTTATCTGCATCTTCCCTGAAGTTCTTTGAAGGTGCTTGTTGGGTGTGGGGCTGCACCCCTATGCTGTGCTGTGCTGAGTCACTCAGTCGTATCCAACTCTTTGCGACGCCATGGACTAGCCCACCAGGGTCCTCTGTCCATGAGGATTCTCCAGGCAAGAATACTGGAGTGGGTTACCATGCCCTCCTCTAGGGGATCTTCCCAATCCAGGGATCAAACCCAGGTCTCCCACATTGCTAGCTAATTCTTTACCATCTGAAGTCAGGCACTTGCCCAACCTCAAAGCTTAAGAAAGAGCCTGAGGTCAGCAACAGAGACATCAATGGTTTAATGGGCATGGGAGCTTACACGTCCAGAGCAAGGTCCTGGAGCAACACGCCGTGTGTGTAGCAGATGGTGAACAGGACATGGCAGCAGGGGAAGAGGGAGATTACTAGCTATAGGGGAATTGGTTCAGTGGTTGCCAGGGAAACCAGCAGAGGGGAACACCCCTCACCACCCTTTTGATAAACTATCAGAGTGGAGATAGTTCTGATTTAGAGATTAAAACAATCACTAGCTGGGACCCTGGGCAAGTACACAGGTACTTACTGATTAAAAGAGAAAGTCATCCAGGTGAGTAGGATGTAGGTGACACAGGTCCTGGTCAAGCACGGGGGCAATAGAGCAGCCATCTTGTGTGACCTGATCAGACACTGGGACTATGTTCAAATTTCACGGTGGAGGACACTGATGTTCAAAGAAGTCAAGGGACTTGTCTGAGACCACAGAGCTAGTTTGCAACTGCTCACACTCTAGACTGGCCCACTTCCATTAACCCAGCCTCGGCCTTCCTGCCCTCCTGGTGCCTGACCTCAGACACCCTTCCCTCCTGCTCCTTAGCTGCAGGCCTGTCATAGCCCAGCCTGCCTCCTCCAGGAACCATTCCATGCCCCCAGTACCTTCCTAGGCACTCCCAGAAGGCTCTATATTAATCAGAATCCTCCAGAGAAAAAGGAATTGGCTCATGCAGTTGTGGAGGCTGGCAAGTCCAAAATCGAAATGGCTGGCCAGCAGACTGGAGACTCATGGAAGAGTTAGTTGATGCTACAGCTTGAATATGAAGGCTATCTCCTGGCAGAATTCTCTCTTCCTCAGGAG
This sequence comes from Antilocapra americana, assembly GCA_007570785.1. NCBI lineage: Eukaryota > Metazoa > Chordata > Mammalia > Artiodactyla > Antilocapridae > Antilocapra > Antilocapra americana. Next base: position 30,096,277 of record ML661897.1, on the reverse strand, counting down.
ACCTCAGTTTGTTTTCTCATGTGGCCTTCAAGTGATTAGATGCGGCCCACCACACTACATGGGCTTCCCTTGCAGCTCAGCTGGTAAAAAATTCACCTGCAATGTAGGAGACCCTGGAATGATTCCTGGGTTGGGAAGATCTGCTGGAGAAGGGATAGGCTACCCACTCCAGTATTCTTTGGCTTCCCTGGTGACTCAGCTGGTAAAAAATCTGCCTGCAATGTAGGATACCTGTGTTTGACCCCTCAGTTGGGAAGATTCCTCCCTGTTCTGTTGCCCCAGCACACAGTGCTGTTTAGTGACCATGTCCATGGCCTGCTTCCCCATCAGCAACTCCCCACTGCCTCCCTTCACTCTCCATAGTGTGTGCTTAATCACTCAGTCATGTCTGACTCTTTGTAACCCTTTGGACCGTAGCCTGCCAGGATCCTCTGTCCATGGGATTCTCCAGGCAAGAACACTGGAGTGGGTGGTCATTTACTCCTCCAGGGGATCTTCTCGACCTAGAGATCAAACCCGCATTTCCTATGTCTCCTGCATTACAGGCGGATTCTTCACCAACTGAGCCATCAGGGAAGCAGAACCTAATTCAGCTAATCTGGCAATGACATTGAGCAGAGGGAGTCCAGCTCACCATGTGGCCCTGGACTGATCCTGACCACTTTCCATGAAAGCTCTTCTCCTCCCTCCAGCCATCTCTCACACCCCAGGGACTTCCCTTAGTCTCTGGATGTGGCAGCCCCTACCACAACTTCCCAGGCTTTCATGGGTAGGACTGAAGGAGAGGCTACAGGGCTGGCTTCGTGGGGAGACTCCTGTGCTAGAAAGGGCAGGACTATGCTGGAGTAGCCCAGGGTCCAGTCTTCCCCTGGGGAGCAGGGCTGGGCCATGCAACCCAAGACCTGTCCTGACCCTCCTACCATCCTCCCTGCAACCTTTTACCTGGGTGACCTTACATAAAACACATATCAAGCTCTGTTTCATAGCAAAAGAGACATTGAGTAAAGATGACCTAGAATAGGGGCAAGGGAATAGAGGGCTCAAAGTGAATGTGTATGCTTTTGTGTGTGCCTGTGCATGAGTGTGTACGTGAGTGTCTGTGGGTGTTTTATGTTCACATGGGCAGTGGGAAGCCATCCCTCCTCCCACGCGAGCCCTGTCCCACTAAACACACACACACCAGCCCCGTTCAGGCTCTGCATCTCCCTGCCTGAGTCTTGGAGGCTGCTCTACAGAAGGAAAGTTGAGAGCCTGGGAGACAGCCTGCAGCCAGAATAGCAGGGGCAGGATGGGGCTAAGATCCTCTCTGGGGGCAGGAGAGCAGAAGGCTCTTAGGGCCAAAGAGGAGATAGAGCTGAATTCCTTACACCTGTCTAGGCAGAGGAATCACCAAGGACGGACCTGGATAATGAAATGCAAATTTCCAGGGCAGGGACCGGGATCAAATTGCCAACATCCATTGAATCATCAGAAAAAGCAAGAGAGTTCCAGAAAAAACAACTACTTCTGCTTTATTGACTACACCAAAGCCTTTCATTGTGTAGATCACAACAAACTGTGGAAAATTCTTAAATAGATGGGAATATCAGACCACCTTACCTGCCTCCTAAGAAATCGTATGCAGGTCAAGAAGCAACAGTTAGAATTGGACATGGAACAACAGACTGGTTCCAAATAGGGAAAGGAGTATGTGGAGGTTGTACATTGTCACGAGACACTTACATGCAAATAAGCAGATTAGGCCTCTATCTGCATTAAGCACAATTACATTTTTAACCCCTTATTTGGCAGAATTAGCTCCCAAATGGAAGGGGACCAAGGAGCAGCCCACTCCATTCTGCAGAGGGAAAAAATGAGATTCAGCCAAGGAGAGTGTCTGAGTGGAAACCAGGGAGGCGACCCAAACTCAGAGGAAGTCCCAAGCCCCATTCCAAAATCCCTCCCCTCCCAGCCCCAGGAATCCGCTTGCAGCCTAAGCCCCAGGGTACAGACGCGTGTGTGCAAACCACCCAGTCCCCACCTAGGGACCAAGCCTGCATCACGTCACTATCGCCTTCTGAGATGGCCCACACTCTGTCTATGTAGTGTGTTTAAGAAAAGGGCTTTCCTGGTGGCTCAGGTAGTAAAGAATCTGCCTGCCATGCAGGAGACCCTGGTGCTATCCCTGGGTTCGGAAGATCCCCTGGAGGAGAAAATGGCAACCCAGTCCAGTATTCTTGCCTGGAGAATCCCATGGACAAAAGAGCTTGGAGGGCTACAGTCCATGGGGTCACAAAGAATCTGACATGACTGAGCAACTAACTCTTTCGAAGGATAAAGGAACCAGGAAGAGGTTAGGGGAAGGACTAACATGTTCCTGGATACGAAAGGGAAAGAAGACAGGCACAAGGAGGAGAAGAGGCCTAGGGCAGCATCTGCCTGGCATTCCTGGAGGGGGGCAGAGCAGAAGAGGAAAGAAAAGCAGTAGCCAGCCCACTCACTTGCAGGCCATGGCCTCCAGGAATTTTGAACAAGAAGATCTGGGTCCTAATTCCCCTTCTGCAATAGATATGTGACCTTTGCCCCTTGGCTTCAATCCCTGTAAAGTGGGAACTAGTGATTTCAGCTCTGCCTCCTTCACAGGGGAAGCAGGGATCAAACAAGATCCTGGACGTGAATGCGGGGTGGATGGGTGCTGTCCCTATCATTCCTGACCAGGGAATCAGCCGGAGAGCTGGAGTCAGAAGGTAAGTGTCCCTCCCACCACTGAAAAGCAGCAGGTGTGCTGGGACGCGCTGGGATTCATCCATAAGGCTTCCCACCTCTTGAGTTCCTGTGCCCAGTGGCTGGGAGTGGGGTCTACCCTGAGCAGCTTGGCTTCTGGTCTGGGCTCCAGCACAGTCACCTGGGAGGCTGTAGGCAAGTCACTTCCCTCGCCGGGCCTTAGCTTCACCAAGAGCAGAATGAGGACTTTGGACTGAATGGTCTCTGAGGCACAGCAGGGAACCGAGAATCCTGCTGAACCCTAGGCTGGTGGGGGCGGGTGGTGAGAACTAAATTGGAGTTTGATTTTAGCTTTTGCCTCTCTAGCAAGAAATTCTTCTCTGCTCCACATGGAGCAAGGGAAAGCATGTTCACTTCCAGTTCAGAGGGGTAGGTGGCCTTTCAGTTCTAAGAACGGGCTCTTTCCGGGCCTGGAGAGCCATTAACAGGTGTCTTCCGGTGACTTAAGTGCAGGGTCCTTTCTGTCTGGCTCTCAAGTCCTATCATGGAAGGAAACCTGGAGGACGCAGAATGGGTCTAAAAAAGCAGCTAGCAGGACAGTGAGGAGGAAATGGCAGAGAGGGCCTTGGTCATGGGTTTGGACCGTGGGTCCTGTGGGCTGAAAAAAAATAAAATAAAAGCACAGCCCAAGAGCTGAGAATTTCGTTTTATTTGGCAGACTTGCTGAGGAGGTAAGCCTGAGAGGCAGCCTCTCAGATAGCTCTGGGGGACTGCTCTGAAGAGGAGCCAGGATATATAGGACTTCTGGGTGGGGGGGAACCTGTATAACATTCAAAGATTACTGTTAATTAAAGAAAAATCAGACATCTCAAGTTAATGAATTTAGCGCTTTTCTATGTATGAAAAAGTGAAAGTCGCTTTGTCATGTCCAACTCTTTGTGATCCCATGGACTGTAGCCCGCCAGGCTCCTCTGTCCTTGGAATTTTCCAGGCAAGAATACTGGAGTGGGTTGCCATTCCCTTCTCCAAGGGATCTTCCCAACCCAGGGATTGAACCCAGGTCTTCTGCATCATTCCTTTGATTTATTTATTTTTGGCTGCCATGGGTCTTTTTTTTTCCCACTATTTATTTATTTGGCTGCATCAGGTCTTAGTGGAAGCATTCAGGATCTTTAGTTTCCACACATGGGATCTAGTTCCCTGATCAGGCATCAAACCCCCACCATGGGGAGTGTAGTCTTAGACACTGGACCAGCAGGAAAGTCCCTGCAATTGGTCTTTGTTGCTGCATGTGGTGGTGGCAGGGGGTGGTGTTTCTCTGGTTGTGGTGAGCAGGGGGCACAGTCAATCCCTGGTTGGGGAACCAAGACCCTGAATACCGCACAGCCAAAAAAACAATAATAAGTAAAGTAAATTTTTTTAAAAAGGAATCAAAGTATTACAAACCAGAACAAAAGGGGATGCTTCTGCATGCAAATGACTAATATCCACACTGGCCACTGGCCTCAAGCAGAGAGGCTCCACCATCACTTTAAGAAGCATTTTTCCACCTTGGCACCATCAGCATTTTGGACTCTTGGTGTAGGATAAGTCCCTGTTGCGGGAGCTGCTTCGTGCGTTACAGAGTATTTAGCAGCATCCCTGGCCTCTCCACCCACTAGAAGCCAAGAAGAAGTCTCTAGCTGTGATACCAAAAATATCTCCAGACATTGCTAAATCTCCCCTAGGAGGCAACATCTCACCCAGTTAAGAACCACTGCCTAAAAGGTTTAAGAAGACAGTGTCCGAAAAAAATACAGGCCATACTTCTGACCATGAGAAAGGCCAGGTTTTCTCTCCCATAACCTCCCCAATACTACCTTAGCTAAGAGCAACAAATACAATGAAATTCTTTTTTCTTTTGGCTGTGCTGGGTCTTTATTGTGACACATGCAGACTTCTCGACTTTCGGTGCACAGGTTTAGTCTCCCCGTGGCATGTGGGATCTTAGTTCCTCGACCAGGGACCAAATCTGAATCCCTTGCATTGCAAGGTGAATTCTTAACCACTGGACAACCAGGGAAGTTCCTATAATGAATTTTAGAAGGTAAAGAATCTGCCTGCAATGCAGGAGACTCAGGTTTGATCCCCGAGTCAGAAGGATCCCCTGGAGATGGAAATGACTACCCATTTCAGTACTCTTGCTTAAAGAACCCCATGGACAGAGGAGCTTGGTGGGCTATAGACCAAGGGGTCACAAAGAGTCAGACACAACTGAGCAACTAACACTTTGGATGGATTAACCCCCAAGTGATTCTTGGGGCTTCCCGGGTAGCCCTAGTAGTAAAGAACCCACCTGCCAATGAAGGGGACATAAAAGATACAGGTTCAATCCCTGGGTCAGGAAGATCCCCTGAAGGAGGGCACAGCAATCCATTCTACTATTCTAGCCTGGAGAATCCCCATGGACAGAGGAGCTTGGTGGGCTGCAGTCCATGGGGTCACAACGGGTAGGACACAAGTATGCAACTTAGCACAGCACAGCAAGGTCTGATTAAAAGCATGCTCATCCTTATTACCAGCACTCACTGCACAGAAGTTTGGAGCTCGTGATGGTATCAACTGGTAGAATCCATGAGCCTCAGATGCCAGACGTGTTAGAATCTTATCACTGGGCCAGAAAGGGCAGGAGGGCAATTGAAGGCTTGAGGGAAGGGACTCAGAGGTAGAGTGGGCTCCACCACCATCCTGGCCCCAAATCACAGAATGCAATTTGAGTCCAGTTGAGCTCTTATTGATGTTCATGGATCCAGCGAATACACTCGCCCAGCAGGAGTCCTTGCTGATGGCAGAGGTCCATCTGGGTTTAAGCAGAACCCTAGGCAGTGCTTGGAGGTGCAGAAAACAGTCTTGGCTTCTAGAAGAGGGGGCAGAAGTTAGCCAGAGAGACAGTGCTCCAGTCAACAAGACTGGGATTCAGACAGGCTCCATCCCAGGGGCAGACCGCTTGACCAGTCATGATCAGCAGAGCTCAGAGCAAGGCCAGAGCTCATGGGCACCTGGGGACACCAGGGACTCACCCAGGACACACATGATGGCAGTGGAGGAGCCCCTGAAGCTCCCCTACTGCCATTGACTCAGCTGTTAGGCCCTGTTGGAAGGAAAGGAGCCTGGCTTAGGGAAGCTTCTCTTACACAACTCAGAGCCACACCATCTGTCTCCGCACTGCCGTCTTGGGGATCTCCTGGTTGATAAACTGCCCATCCCTCTCGAATGCAGGAATCACAGTAAAGTCCTCCACTGTCACTGCATCGAGCTTGACATTTATGGGGTCCAAGGAAAGCCTCCAGCCAGGAAGACTGCAGGACGCACATGACACGGGATGGAGGGGGAGAAGGGGTGGCAGAAAGAGCTGGACTTTGGACTCTGCCTACCCTGCTATCCATCCCAGCTCAACCGTGTACAGGCTGTTTTGCCAATGGCAAGGAAGTTATTCTGAGACTCAAGGTTCTCCTGTCTAAAATGGAAGGAACAGGAGTTGCCAACATCAGAAGACTTCAGGATTAAATGAAATGACATACACAAGGCTTTGGCTCGGTGCCCAACACACAAGAAGTCCTCAACAAATGTGCTTTCTTCTATGACAGCCCCATGACATTCCAGAAGTGGCCTCCACTATAAAAGCCATCACAGTGACACAGGGCACGGGTCTCGGGGTGCAGGACTCAAGAGAGTGCCCTCCCCAGGTGTCTGCATCAATTTCCAAAACAGCACCCCCAGCACTCACCTTATAGCTTCAAGGACTCAGAGAGCAGAGGAAGGACCAATGTAAGAGCATCCACTATTCATTTGCTCACGTCACCTGGCATGTGGAGGCCTTCAGTTTCACTTGTCAGGGGCCACGAGCTGTGCACATGAGAAGCTTGTGCAGTATGTCCAGTCAAACTTAGCAGCGGTATGGCATCAGCTAGGCTCAGGGCTACACAAGGACCAGTGAGCCTGCCCACCCCAGTTCTGCCCACCACCATTGGGCACAACCATTGAGGGCCAGACTGAATCCAGACTTAATCCAGACTACCAGGTTGATGCCCCTGTTACCAGCATCAGTCAGAGACCTGCAGTGTTAGCCCCTCTGGAAGGAGTTATGGGGCACAGCTTGGAAAGGAAACATGGGTCTAGCTTTGCATTAAAACAGCCCAACACCATCCTTATGGCAGAAAGTGAAGAAGAAGAACTAAAGAGCCTCTTGATGAGAGTGAAGGGAGAATAAAAAAGCTAGCTTAAAACTCAACACTCAAAACACAAAGATCATGGCATCCAGTGCCATCACGTCATGGCAAATAGATGGGGAAACAATGGAAACAGTGACAGACTTAATTTTCCCGGGCTCCAAAATCACTGCAGATGGTGACTGCAGCCATGAAATTAAAAGACACTTGTTCCTTGGAAGAAAATCTATGACCAACCTAGATAGCATATTAAAAAGCAGAGACATTACTTTGCCAACAAAGGTCTGTCTAGTCAAAGCTATGGTTTTTCCAGCTGTCATGTATGGACTATAAAGAAAATTGAGTGCTGAAGAATTGAAGCTTTTGAACTGTGGTGTTGGAGAAGACTCTCATGAGTCCCTTGGACTGCAAGGAGGTCAAACCAGTCGATCCTAAAGCAAATCAGCCCTGAATATTCATTGGAAGGACTGATGCTGAAGTTGAAACTCCAATATTTTTGGCCACCTGATGTGAAGAACTGACTCATTGGAAAAAAACCCTGATGCTGGGAAAGATTGAAGGTGGGAGGAGAAGGAGATGATAGATGAGATGGTTGGATGGCATCACTGACTCAATGGACTTGAGTTTGAGCAAGCTCTGGGTGTTGTGATGGACAAGGAAGCCTGGTGTGCTGCAGTCCATGGGGTTGCAAAGAGTTGCCCATAACTGAGCAACTGAACTGAACCAAAGACCAGTGCCAACAGATTTCCTTAAATAGCCTCAGAGAGATGAATTTTTTTCTAGTTATTTATTTTTAATTGCATTACAATATTGTGTTGGCTTCTGCCATACATCAACATGAATCAGCCATAGGTATACATATGTCCCCTCCATCTTGAACCTCCCACTCACCTTCCACCCCATCCCACCCCTCTAGGTTGTCACAGAGCACCAGTTAACTCCCTATGCCATAAAGCAAATTCCCACTGTTTATCTGTTTTACACATGGTAATGTATACATTTCCATGTTACTCTCTCCACTCATCCCACCCTCTCCTTCCCCCACTGTGTCCACAAGTCTGTTCTCTAGGTCTGCGTCTCCATTGCTGCCCTGCAAATAGGTTCATCTATACCATCTTTCTAGAGCCCATATATATTTGTTAATATATAATAGTTGTTTTCCTCTTTATGACTTACTTCACTCTGTATAATAGGCTCTAGATTCATCCACCTCATTAGAACTGACTCAAATGCATTTCATTTTATGACTGAGTAACATCCCATTGTGTCTCTGTGTGTATATATATATATATACCACAGCTTCTTTATTCATTCATCTGCTGATAGACATCTAGGTTGCTTCTATGTGCTAGCTATTGTAAATGGTGCTGCAATGAATATTGGTTGAATATACATGTGTCTTCTTTGATTATGGTTTTCTCAGGGTATATGCCCAGGAGTGGGATTGTTGCATACGGTAGTTTTATTCCCAGTGTTTTAAGGAATCTCCATACTGTGGCTGTGTCAATTTACATTTACATGCATCTTTTTGAAGAAAATCAGTGCCAAGGTACTTTGCACTAGGATCCATTGCTTTCTTTCCTCACCTTCTAGCCAACATCACACTTTATTGTTGAATATCTGTGTCCACCACTCAACTGTAAGCTCCGTGAGAGCAGAGGCCATGGCCAGTGTGTTCTCTGCCATGTCCCCAGCACCCACTCCCTGTCTGATGGATGAATAATTAAAGATCTTTAGAATACAGACTGTTAAAGGGTCTTTGAAAAGACAAAGCTTGGGATGTCATTAAATTAGGTGATTTGGGACTTCCCTCGTGGCCCAGTGGTTAAGAATCTGCCTACCAATGCAAGGGACACGGGTTCAATCCTTGGTCGGGAAAGATCCCACATGCTATGTGCTACAACTACTGAAGCCCATGCACCTAGAGCCTGTGCTCCCCAACAAGAGAATACACTACAACAAGAAGCCCACACATCACTGTTAGAAAGTAGCCCCTCCTCGCTGCAACCAGAGAAAGCCATGAGCCACAACAAAGACCCAGCACAGCCAAAAATAAATAAATAATTCAGAAAAGCGAGTGATCTGGAAACATTTCACGAACTCAATGGTTATTATTGTCACTGCTAACACCTAACAGTTTGGTGAGACCATGAAGACTGAGGTGCCTTATAACAGCAGAACCTGCACACACCAGCCCAGCAGTGAGTCAGCTCCACCCTCTTGAGGACCTTATCCAAACCCCTGTGGAGAGGGAACCCACAGAAATACCGCCAGGGACGCACAAATTCCCTCATCACTCACTGAGGAACATTCGGATGGAGTTAAGAACCCTAAAATGCAAGGCATGCGCTGCCCCTAGAACTCCCCGGGCATCAAGAACTCCAGGTAAAAAACCATATTCTGACACTGGCCTGATTTTGAAATCAGTAAAAGATGAACCCACAAAAGGTGTTCGCCAGATCCCGTACCTTCTGCACACATCAGGCATCCTAGGCGAAGAGGAGAGGAATGTGAGATTGACCCTCAGTGCCACCTTCTTAGACTACACACAGTCCACCGCAGCCACTGCTTGCCTCTCCCACCACCAGGCAGCGACCTTACTATCCGCGATCTGCTTGTTTTCAAAACTAAGGAATCGCTTCCAGCCTTCCTGAGGCAAACACATCTCTAGGATGTTTTCCTTCCTTAAAAAGCAACAATCACAAATCCAGTGCAACTCCTATAACTAAGATGTCCATGGTATTGGACTCACCATCTTGGCAACGCTTCCAGGAATGTCAATTAATTATGGAGCTCTAAGTCCACACGGGATATTATAATAAACAGAATTCACCATTTCTGACCAGCAATGCTCCACCTAACCCCACCCGGGGTTGTGCTCAGCCATGAGATGCCAGCAGGAACTGATAAGCCAATTGCTTTTGACTGGAGAGCAACATCATCCGGGCACAAATTGATAAAGAAGCCCTAGAGATTATCACAAAAGTCAAGAAGCCTTAAAACTAAATCTATGTCCTTGCAATTATAAACCTTTTCTACAAATCTTCCCCAAGGACGCACCTTCCTTCTTAATTATGCTACAATGTATGCGTCCCTGAAATGAGAGGCTCTGCTCAGCATTTATGACTATATGCTTATCTTTCAGCCTGAAGATACATTTTCACATGCTGATGTGCTGAACTGTCTACACAGCCATGTTCCAGAAAACTGCCCCTGAAAACACCCCAGAAAGGGGAGAGATGATCATAGAAATGGAGGTGTAGATGAGACATGGTGAGGAGTGCTGTCAAGGCACAAGTGCTTCAGAGAGAAAGGATGAGAAAGAACCCATTCCCCTAAAGGAGGAACGACCCCTCCCCCAGTTTGAGCAGCAGAGCAGACTAGGGGGACATTTACTACAGCAGCAGATTTGAAGAACTGAGACAGAGAAATGTAATACATGCTCCTGTTTTTATGATACTTACAAGCTGATGGGGGAAGGACAATGCCCAAGGTGGCGTGAATGGTAAAGAACCTGCCTGCCAGCGCCAGAGATGGAAGAGATGAGAGTTTGATCCCTGAGTGAGGAAGATCCCTTGGAGAAGGAAATGGCAACCCACTCCAGTACTCTTGCCAGGAGAATCCCATGGACAGAGGATCCTGGCAGGCTACAGTCCATAGGGTCACAAAGAGTCAGATATGACGGAAGCATCTTAGCACGCACTGTCCAAGAAATTTACAAGTTAAATATCTAAGACATGCAGAGCATGTGCTATAGGAACTCAAGAGTGTTGAGTAGGAGCCTTGGCAGCCAGCAGGGAACCTTACACAGAGTGGAGTTTGGACAGCAAATGACTGCTGTCTCTTAAAGGATTTTTCCAATGGACTGTGAAGTGGGGTGATTTTAAGGCTCAGAGGAGGCTGGGAAATGACCCCCAAAGCCCTCCAGGGCAATGGGGAAAGGACAGGCACAGGGCTGGGAAGAGACTGGAAGAAACCAGCGAGGCATACTGAATGAAGGACTATGAATGCAAATTCCACTGGCAGGATGACTTTATGACCTGGTTTGCCTGAGACAGTCCAAGTTTACTTCCACTGTCCCACTGTGATTATTAATGGTGCTCCCTTACACCCTCAAAAGTCTCCCAATTTCAATGAAAAATTATACAGTCACCCTAGGGGGAATGTTCTTTGGGCAGTAAGCTACCACTGGTGGCTCAGGTGGGAAAGAATCTGCTAGCTCTGCAGGAGACACAAGTTCAGGTCATGGTCAGGAAAGATTCCACATATAGTGGGGCAACTAAGCCCGTGCACCACAGTTTCTGAGCCTGTCCTCTGGAGCCTAGGAGCAGCAACGAGAGAAGCCACCGCAAAGAGAAGCCCATGCACCGCAACTATAGAGGAGTGCCCGCTTGCTGCAACAAGAGAAAAGCCTGCGTAGCTTTTCTCTGATTCTCCCCTCCGCCAGGCCTCTAATACACCCTCCAACAGGGACTCTGAGACCAAGCAGCTACCACCCCACTCGGAGGGAGCTTTTCCAGCCCAGACACATGCACGTCCTCATTCCCACCAGAAGCCTCCCCATCCCACAGAACCCAGACCCTTTCTTTCTCAAATCGTCTTCCCCCAGAAATCCTTAGCTTCTCCCAGCAAAAGAAAGGGTTAATTTAAATTGAAAAGATAAAAACATGTGATCAGAAAAAGAGACTCCAGGAGCAAACGAAAAGATAACGCACAGACTGGGAGTAGATGGCAGCCACATGTGCATTCAAGAATGAATTTATAACCCATGGCTGATTCATGTTGATGTTCAGTAGAAGCCAATGCAATATTGTGCAGTAATTATCCTTCCATTAAAATAAATAAATTTTTAAAAAAGAAAAAACATAAGCAGAGTGACAATAATAATAATAATAAAGAATGAATTTGTAGTCACAAAATATAAAAAAAAATCCCTGGGATGTTGCCAGTGGTCCAGTGTCTAAGATGCCAAGCTCCCAACACAGGGAGCCCAAGTTTGATCCCTAGTCAGGAAACTAGATCCCACATGCCACAACTAAGCCCAGGACAGCTAAATAAATTTTTTTAAATTTTATTTATTTATTTATTGTTGGCTGTTTTGGGTCTGCATTGCTTTGCAGGCTTTTCTCTAGTTGTGGCAAGTGGGCGCTACTCTCTGGTTGCGGGGCATGGGCTTCTCTTTGCGGTAACTCTCCTGTTGCAGTCCCCAGGCTCCAGAGGACTCAGAAGCCGTGGCACACGGGCTCAGTTGCCACACACCATGTGGAATCTTCCCTGACCATGAGCTGAACCCATGTCTCCTGCATTGCAAGCAGATTCTTTACCACCTGAGCTACCAGGGAAGCCCTACTTGGACAAGTTTCCTCTCCCCTTGATGGTGGCAGAGGAGAAGACAGTTTTCATCCACCAGATTGACAAAGATTAAAAATGTTTGATACAACCCAATATAACAGGTATGACTTTGTTCTGCAACACTCTGGTGCCAGAAATGTCACATTACTCATTTGTCTAAATCCAGCTAAACATGACGACAAGCCCCCACTCTCCAGGATTGGCAAAAAAAAAAAAAAAATCAGTCTTAGTCATGATTTGGGGCCCCTCTCCCTCATGAAGATCATAACGAAAGGCCTGGGGGATGGGGGTTATACATTCAAACAAGAGGGGCCAGAGGTACTGGACTTCAGCCTGTCATGGGCACCACTGAGACACCCATCGTCCCAGCCAACATATTCCTTCAAAGGCACCAGCTCCACGCCCTCTGTGCCAGACTTAGAGCTCCCAAGATCACACCACTTGGCTCTGTCTCCTGGAATATAGAAGCTACCCTATCAGAGGTCCAGCAGCCTGCCCAGTCCTCGTGTAAGTCCAGCACAGGTCCCTGGGATGCATGGAGACCAGGTCACCTCCCAAACTCTATCAATTCCAAAATGGCATCAGCCTGGGGGGTATCAGCCCCTTTAGATGACTACCCTGACATGCTGTTGAATTTTGCGGAAAACAGCTACCATAGACTGAATTGTCTTCCCCCACAATACCTATATTGAAACCCTAAATCTCCAACGGAATTTTTGTGAAAAGAGGGCTTCTAAAGAGGTAATTAGGGTAAATGAGGATACCCAGGTGGTACAGTGGTAAAGAACCTGCCTACCAATGCAGGAGACACAGGACATGTGGGTTCGATCCCTGGTCAGGAAGATTGCCTGGAGGAGGGCATAGCAACCCACTCCAGTATTCTTGCCTGGAGAATCCCATGGACGAAGGAACCTGGTGGGCTAACATCCATAGGGTCACAAAGAGTCAGACACGACTTAGCAACTGAGGATATAAGGATAGGGCCCTGATCCAATGGGACTGCTGTCCTTTCAAGAAGAGGAAGAGCCACCAGGAACGTGCACCAAAGAGAAAAGGCCGTGTGAGGACACGGTGAGAAGGCGGCCCCTACAAGCTGAGGAGGGGGGCCTCGGGAGAAGCCAACCTTGCCAGCACCTGGATCTGGGATTTCCAGCCTCCAGAATTGTGAAAAATAGATCTCTGTTGTCTAAGCTACCCAGTTTGTGGTATTTATGGCAAACCTAGCAGACTAATACAACAGCTAAGCCTGTGCATGTGTGTGTGTGTGTGTGTGTGTGTGAAATAAAAGCAGCAATCCTAGAGTCCAGGCAGGGGACAGTCCTCAGCCTGGGTTGTGGCTTTCGTGTCCTGCAGTGGCCTGTCTTTTGATCAGGTCGACACTTTAGTCTGAGTTAAATGCCCCAGGGACCGGATGAGGGTACGGAACAGGATGGAGGCACTGGGCTTTATATCCATACTGCAGGAGGAAGGTTGGTGGGACCATATTTTTAGCCAATCATCTGGGAAATGTTCCCCAATGATTATTTCTGGGCAATGGGATTATAAAGGGATTGTATTTTCTTTGATGTATCCGTGTTTCCTCAATTTTCTAGGTGAACACAAACTGCTTCGGCAATAATTGAAAATAGTAAGTTATGAACTTTGAAAATGTCTACCATTCTCCTGGGCCCACATCCAAAGCCAAAAGCTCCATGTGCTGCACCCCCACAGCTGAACGCATGAGCCTTTTCTGCCCTGAAAGCCCGTGGGAGTCGGACTCCGCTGCTTCCTCCGTCTGGGCTGTAGTTATTTCTGTGCGTGATTTTGCTGACTGGTAGCCACCCACAGCCTGCAGCCCCCAAATAGCGCCCTGCCCGCCTCTGTGGTCACTGCAGAGCTTGGCCTGGTCTGGCCATACTAATATTAAGCACTTTTTTGTTTTAATTGGGACATAGAGGCTTTATAGGGCTTCCCAGGTGGTACTAGTGGTAAAGAACCCACCTGCCAATGTAGGTAAATGTAAGAGACTTGGATTTGATTCCTGGGTCGAAAGGCTCCCCTGGAGGAGGGCATGGCAACCCACTCCAGTATTCTTGCCTGGAGAATCCCATGGACAGGGGAACCTGGTGGGCTACAGTCCATGGGGTCACAGAGAGTTGGACACGACTGAGCAACTAAACGACAACAACAAACTATAAAACACTGGCCTGTCCAATAAGCTGCCTTTCCCCAGCCCCCTCCTCACCAAGTTGCCCCCTTGGAACCGGAAGCCTAGCTGTGACAACAGTCACCTGGGACCAGGTAGGCCCCGAGGTTCAGAGGGACACCAAGATCCAGTTGACCTTACTCCCACACGTAACTTCTGATTCCATTCTGAGCCAGCCGAGGCCGCGGAGTAATCGAATTAGGCAAATATTATGGGGAAGAAAATGGGCCTGTAAGTAGCTTAAAGTGATGGAAATGACCTGAAGGTGGCCATGCAAATGGTCTGTATAATATCCGGTAATAACCCTGTCCAGGCAGCCCGAGGAGGCAGGCTTCCAATAATGAGGTGTCTGATTAGAATAATGTTCAGTGGGAGAACGTGTGAGTGTCCGCATAAATCAGACCTGGAGAGCCTCCCCAATTAGCCAGGAAGAAGACAGGGAAGGTGGATGTCGACACCGCACTGGAAAGGAGGAGACTGCCGGGCAAGCTGCAGAGATGGGGGAGAAAACGAATCAGCCCCAAAACCATCACGACATTTTCTAGCACTCTACAGTTTATAAAGCCTTTTCCTGTGCAGTATTGCACCTGGTCCTCACACACCTCTTCTCAAGACTAAATGAGGTAATGGTGTCTTGTGAGATAATTAATGGTCCGTTTGGATCACAGCCTTCACCATGCCAGCACCCAGCACGATGCCTGGCACATAGTAGTTGTCCAATAAACAGAAGCTAGGGACTTCCCTGGTGGTCCAGTGGTGAGTATTCTACACTTCCAATGCAGGGGGCCAGGGTTTGACCCCTAATCAGGGAACTAGATCCCACACGCCACAACTAAAGGTCTCACATGCCACAGGGAAGATTGAAGACCCCATGTGCTGCAGCTAAGACCCGGTACAGCCAAATAAATAAAGATAAATATTTACTTTAAAAAAATAAATAAACTGAAGCTATTAAGGATCCTAGAGCACAGAGGTGACAGTTCTCCAATCTGCTTTTCTCCCTATTTGTTCGGGGACTCTAGGCTCGCATAAATCCTCAGGGAGCTTTCTTTCCCTTTCTCTGCTCCCCAAACACTGAGGAGTAGATTAGCATTGTCCTCAGCAGATATCCAATTGAGAGATGTTAGTTTCTGTCTTGGCATTTCCCAGGTGACATAGTGGTAAAGACTACGCCAGCCAGTGTGGAAGACGCAAGAGACAGGGGCTCAGCGGGTTCCACCCTTAGGTTGGGAAGATCCCCTGGAGGAGGAAATGGCTACCCACTCCAGTATTCTTGCCTGGAAAATCCCATGGACCATGCAGTCCATGGGGTCGCAAACAGTCAGACATGACTGAGTGACTTCACTTTCACTTTTCCCTTTCACGCACTGAAGAAGGAAATGGCAATCCACTCCAGTGTTCTTGCCTGGAGAATCTCTGGGACAGGGGAGCCTGGTGGGCTGCCGTCTATGGCATCGCACAGAGTCAGACATAACTGAAGTGACTTAGCAGCAGCAGCAGCAGCAGACCAAGATGGGAAAAACCTGACCTTGTTGTAATCACTCAAAGCCCAAACAACTTTGAAGATTCCTTATAAATAATCCATCATGCATGAATGTACTACCTGCTTGAATGGGTGGATGAATGAATGAATGAGTGTTGCCTCAAGATTTAGTCGACTCAGACTACTACAGCAGACCTCAGAGATATTTCAGGTTAAGTTCCAGACAATGACAATAAAGTGAGTATCACAATGATGCAAGTTACATGAATTTTTTTATTTCCCAATGCATAGAAAAGTTGTATTTGCACTACAGTATAGTATATTAAGTGTGCAATGACATTTTCTCTAAGTATATATACATACACACACATTTTAATTTTTAAAATACTTTAAGGATTTCACTGGTGGTCCAATGGTTAAGATTCTGAGCTTCCACTTCATGGAGGTTGGGTTTGATCCCTGGTCAGGGAATTAAGATCCCACATGACACTCAGCCAAAAAAAACCTATTTTATTGCTATAAAATGCAAACCCATTACATGAGCCCTTAGTGTGTCATAATCTTTCGGCTGGTGAAAGGTCTTGCCTTGACACTGATGACAGCTGACTGATCACAGCGGTGGTTGCTGAAGGCTGGTGTGGTCATGGCACTTTCTTTAAGTAAGACAGAAATAAACTTTTGCAACATCGATTGACACTTCACTTGTACACTTAGAGGCCATTGTAGAGTTATTAATTGACCTAATTTTTCAATATTTCTATGTTGAAAAGGGAGGCTTGAGGAAAAGGAGAGAGATGGGGAAGGGCCAGTCAGTGGAGCAGCCAGAAAACACACAACATTCATGAAGTTCACAGTCTTGTATGCATGTGGCTTGATGCCCCAGAATGATTACAATAGTAACAACAAAGATCACTGATCACAGATCAACATAAAAAATATAATAATAATAATGAAAATACTTGAAATATCTTGAGAATTACCAGAATGTAACACAGACATGAAGTGAGCAAATGCTGTGGAAAAAAATGGCACCAATGCAGAGTTGCCACAAACCTTCAATTTGTCAAAAAAATGCAATATCTCTAATAAGCACAATTAAACAAGGTATGCATATGTAACAAAATACCTTAGGTGGCTTAAGCAATGGACACTTATTGTCCCATAGTTCTGGAGGCTAGAAGTTTGAGATTAAGGTGTCAGCAGAGCTGGTTTCTGTGAAGTCTTCTTCCTGGCTAGCAGACTGTGTCCTTGTTTGGCCTCTCCTAAGTTCTCATGCGGTTCCACAGGTAAAGAATCTGCCTGCAGTACAGGAGACGCAGGTTTAATTGCTGGGTCAGGAAGATCCCTTGGAAGAGGAAATGGCAATCCACTCCAGTATGCTTGCCTGAAAAATCCCGGAGACAGAGGAGTCCGGTGGGTTAAAATCCAAAGTGTGGCAAAGAGGCGGACATGACTGAGCATGCATGAAGAGAGGGAGAAAGAGAAATAGAGGGGGAGATAGACAAGGCAATCTGGTGTCTCTTCCTCTTCTTTATTTTTTAATTTTTCTTCCTCTTCTTATAAGGATACCAGTTCTGCTGAATCAGGGCCCCACTCTCAAGATCTCATTTAGTAATTCCCAGGTGGTAAAGCGGTTAAGAATCTACCTGCCAATGCATGGGATGTGAGTTCAATCCCTGAGTCAGGAAGATCCTCTGGAGGAGGAAATGGCAACCTTCTCCAGTATTCTTGCCTGGAGAATCCGATGGACAGAGGAGCCTGGTAGGCCACAATCCATGGGGTTGCAAAGAGTTGGACATGACTGAGCACACACATGCACTCACGTACCTCCTTAAAAGCCTTACCTCTACATAAAATCACATTGATGGCTAGAGCTTCAATATAAATTTGGGGGAGACATAGTTGGTCCAGAACACCTCCATACAATGAGCCAGAAGCAAGCTCTGGGGTAGAGCACAGAAACACAGAAAGAGCTCCCCGTCACATTCACCCCAGGGGCACCCCTGCAGGGCCTGGTGGTTGCTGTCTTGGACGCAGCTTCCTTCTGCAGGCCTGGGGCATGTGCTCCTGGGGCAGAAAAGCTGTCAGAAAGCAGGAAGGCTAACATGCAGACTCTTCCCTCATATTCAGGAGCCTTCCCCCTTAGCCCTTCCCCAGTTTGTTCTATAGATGGAGCTGAGGGTATGCATAGTCCAGGAGCGGCAGCAAGTAACACAGCCCTCAGAGAAGTGGGTCTGAGAAGGAGGAGAAATGAATATCCACACCTGGGAATCACCTGAACCAAGGCTGAGCTATCAAAGTCTAGCTTGAATAGCTGGAAGGGAGCCTAGAGACAAGCCTACTCAAAGCCCTCATTTTATAGGTGGGAAAACTAAGAAAAAGGATTTGCCCAAGCTATAACTGGACTCCAGATCACGTGCTAATGGCTTTCATGAACCCAAACCCAAACTGTTTCAGAGTGATATTTCTCAAAGTACAGGCTAAGGACCCCCATGGATGCTTGTTTTAAAGGCAGATTCCTAAACCCCACACTCTGAGAGTCTGTTTCAAAATGTCTGAGATGGACCCAGCGTGTTAATCAGATCCCCAGGGAACTAGTCCCTTCCAAAACTTGAGAATGATGCTCCAGAGGTCTGTGGTAGTAACGCAGAAGCTCCCAGGTGACACAGGGACAGGGAGAGGCAGAATCTAATGGTGACATGGGAAGGGGAGGCAGACCCACCTGCGACCAACACAGAGCTTACAGACAGTTTCACATGGGGCAGTGAGGGTGGAGGTGGACCCCGCCCATTCACCAAGGTCAGCCAAGTCCACCCTAGTGATCGAAAGAGTGCGGGTACCACAGCCAAATTGCCCTTAAATCAGAAATACAGGCACATCCTTTTCCCTGGGGAATTTCAGGATTTGGCTCAGAGAGTAGTAATAACCAGCCAAGCACGGAAATCTTGCTTCTTAACTTGGAAACTTCATGTACGTAGAAGTATTTCCTGTCTGAATCTGAAGGGAGAAGTCATAGCAGACAAAGAAGGGGAAAGAGTGGTGTGAGTGCACTTGTCAACGTGTCCTGCAGGTAGGAACTGCCCAAATTCTTATTAAAATCTGGAACGTTAGAATATATTTATGTATTTGCATACTGCTTCTTTCAGCCAATCAGAAGTCCCTTCAAGTAGCAACCAAGCAGTGCTGCTGTTGCGAGGCCACCTGGTGGTCATAGGAGGAACTGGCTGACTGTTCCTGACTCCCTGAAGATGCATGACTGACCTCCCTTTTCTTTTTTCTCTTTTATTACTTCTGTCGGCTGACCCCCTCTCAGATCATCTCTTTCATGCAAATACACACGCATTCTTTTTAATCCTCTTCCTCTTAATAAAGTACATCATTTGGGGATATTCAAACTCAAATGCCTACAGGCTCTAACCAGAAAATACCTTCATTAAGTGAAGACCTGGTGGGTAAGCACCAGCCTACTGTCACCCTGTGGGAGCTTAATGCGACAAGCCCAGGCTGCTAGGGCTTCCCATTGCCAGAAATCTGGATATTTTTTAATGACATTTTAACATCAAATAATTCTTTTAAGCTCTGAAATGCTATGTGGATACTGTACTGTGTACCTGAAATTTGTTAAGAGGATACATCTTCAGTGTTCTCATCACATACACAAGGGTGAACTATGCAAGGTAATGAGAATGTTAATGATCTTGATTGTGGTGATTATATTTGTAAAATGTACACTATACAAAACATCAAGCCATACATCTTTAATGTATACAATTTTTCTTTGTCAATTATGTCTCAATAAAGATGGAAAAATAAAATTTTAAAAAATAGAAAAATAATTGCTACGTTGGATAGCATGACATAGGCTCAACAAAACATGCCTGAGCATCAGCAACTTGTGACACTGGGATAATTCTTGTCTCCTGTTTTCCTTGTTTTTCCCTCCCTCTCCACTTGCCAAATCCTAAAGTTTACAATGACTGTTAGACATGAGAGGATTTAGGCCAATGCTATCTCAAGAAGATTAAAATGGTACAGGAGAAATCCTTGAATTCTTCAATGAAATCAGATACTTAAAAAGAACTTGAGTGGGCTTCCCTAGTGGCTCAATGGTAAAGAATCTGCCTGCCAATGCAGGAGACGTGGGTTCAATCCCTGGTCCAGGAAGATTCCACTTGCCACAGAGCAACTAAGCCCATGCAACTATTGAGACTGTGCTCTGCGACAAGAGAAGCCACTCCAATGAGAAGCCCATGCACCACAGTGAAGACTAGCCCCAGCTTGTTGAAACTAGAGAAAAGCCCATTCAGCAGTGAAGACCCAGCACAGCCAAAAATAATAAATAAGGAACCTGTGCCATCAGCCTCCGTCCCTCAAGAGAGCCCAGAAGAAGCATTTGCAGATTCTTCCCAATGCATAGCCATAGGTCTCCTCCTCTTCTAAATTAGCTGGCTTCCCTCAAACACCAGGATTCTAGATAAATTAAAAATGAGCTCTTATTCAATGAAATTGTTTTTCTGTTTTGTTTAATTGCTAGTATTGTGGCAGTATTGTTTTTTACCATTTCCAATGCAAATGCACAGTGTTTCTGCTTCACTGTGGATTAAGCTGGGTTTTATGCACTAGCCCAGAAAGCCAACCATCACTTAAAAACTACTCCTATGGGAAAATACGTGCCAGTTCCAAAGATTCAACTTTTACACATCAGCTCTGGGAAGTACAGTCTGTTAATACGCTGAGGGCTGCCTGCAAAAATGTGTCTTGAGGGGTACATTTTGCTTTTCACACTATTCTTACTCAAATCACAGGCTGTGAGGGTGAGAAGATCCTTAGAAATCACTTAGTCCACCCCCTCATCTCATAGATGAGAAAAATGTTTACATGTGAGAGAACAGTAAGATGGAGTGACATGCCCCAATTCGCACAGCTAGACACTGACCTGGGTCCCCAAGCTCCCAGTGCAGACACGACGGCCTTTTCAGATGATGGGAGATACCATGGCCACCAGGCAGCCAAGCAAGAAAGGAAATCAAACAACAGCGGCCCACGTTTATTGAATACTTGGTACATGCCAGGCACCATGATAGATGCTCAAGAGCACTTATCTCCCAAGAGCCCTATCAGGCGGTACCAAATATTATTTCCAGTACACAGATGGGACTTCAGAGGGTAAGCTGACAGACAGTGCATAAGTGCCCAAGTTGATTGTCACAGTTAATAAGTAACCAGGAATTCAAGAAGCTATGCTCTTAATGAAGCTGCTCCTCCAAGTTGCTCAATTTAATCCACTGCTCCACCCTATCCTAGGCATCTGGTGTGTTTGTGTTGTTGTTTAGTCACTCAGTCATGTCCAACTCTTTGCAACTCTATGGACTGTAGCCTTCCAGGTTCCTCTGTCCATGGGATTATCCAGGCAAGAACACTGGAGTGAGTTGTCATCTCCTTCTCCAGGGGATCTTCCCAAGCCAGGGATCGAACCTGCATCTCTTGAGTCTCCTACATTGGCAGATGGATTCTTTACCACTGAGCTGCCTGGAAATCCCCAATCTGGTATATTTAAGGCTTCACAATCCCAGAACTGTATCCTCCTTTCCATTTGTAAGACAGGTGCAGGATTTCTCTGTTGAGAAGTAGTATTAGAACCTTTTATTTCAGGTGATAGACAGTCTAAATGTCAAAAAAAGTCTCCCAGTAAAGAGCACCAAAATTATGATAATGAAAAATCAATTAATTTCATAAATCCATAGCTGAACTAAGGGAAAAGAAAAATCCCCGAAGGTCAAAAATCATCAGAAAGCCTTATCTCAAGAGGTAAGTGCTGATTAAAATCCAGGCTGGGCTGAAGGTGGGGAGTTCAGATAATCCCTGTTGACCTGGAGCTTGGGTTTTAATGGATCAACATGAAAGGGAGTAGCTCAAGAGACAAAATGTGGGCTCAAGAGGGTAGGAGACAGATGAGAGATGCCATCACAAAGCCAGCATCACTATCTTTGAAGTAAAGTGAAAGTTGCTCAGCCTTGTCCTACTCTTTATGACCCCATGGACTATACAGTCCATGGAATTCTCCAGGCCACAATACTGGAGTGCATAGCCTTTTCCTTCTCCAGGGGATCTTCCCAACCCAGGGATCAAACCCAGGTCTCCCTCACTGAGGGTGGATTCTTTACCAGCTAAGCCACAGGGGAAGCCCAAGAATACTGGAGTAGGTAGACTATCCCTTCTGCCGCAGATCTTACTGACCCAGGAATGAAACCAGGGTCTCCTGCATTGCAGCCAGATTATTTACCAACTGAGCTATGAGGGAAGCATACCTTTTCATTCTAAATAAACCCACCCCACACCTAACAATGGTCAGGATACCTGCCTGTCTCTGCTCTTGTTTTTCAGTTGCTCAGTCATGTCTGACTCTTTTTAACTCCATTGACTACAGCACACCAGGCTTCCCTGTCCTTCATCATCTCACAGAGTTTGCTCAGACTCATGCCCATTGAGTCGATGATGCCATCCAATCATCTCATCCTCTGTGATCCTCTTTTCCTCCTGCCTTCAATCATTCCCAGCATCGGGGTCTTTTCCAATGAGTTGGCTCTTAGCATCAGGTGGCCAAAGAATTGGAGCTTCAGCTTCAGCATCAATCTTTCCAATGAATATACAGAGTTGATTTCCTTTAGGATTGACTGGTTTGATCTCCTTGCACTCCAAGGGCCTCTCAAGAGTCTTCTCCAGACCACAGTTCAAAAGCGTCAGTTCTTTAGCACTCAGCCTTCTTTATGGTCCAGTTCTCACATCCATATATGACTACTGGAAAAACCATAGCTCTGACTATATGGACCTTTGTTGGCAAAGTGATGTGTCTGCTTTTTAATATGCTGTCCAGGTTTGTCACAGATTTTCTTCCAAGGAGCAAGCATCTTTTAATTTCATGACAGCAGTCACTGCTCACAGTGATTTTGGAGCCCAAGAAAATAAAGTCTGTCACTGTTTCCCCTTGTAACTCCTGATCCCAAAATGGCCCTGATGTAGATTTAAGGTGAAACTTATAGCAGCTAGGAAGCATCACAACAAAAAAATTATTTTAAAGTGATTTTTCTGGAAAAAAGCAATCACACAGACTATCTCTAGAGGAACACCATTCAAGCTTAGACATCAAAGAATTCCTGATATAAGCACTAAAGAAATGATCTGCACTCTTAAGTTCATTGCAGTATTGTTTACAGTAGCCAAGATATAGATACAACCTTAGTCTCTACTGACAGATGAATGGATAAAGACACAGTGAGTGTATACATACATATACATGTATATATGCACAATGGAATATTACTCAACCTTAAAAAATAAGGTAATCCTGCCATTTTGCAATAATACAGATGAACATGGAGAGTTTTATCCCAAGCAAATTAGACAGAGAAAGACAAATACTATATGGTGTCACTCACATGTGAGATACAAAAGAAGTGGTTAAAACTTCACCTTCCAATGCAGGAGGTACAAGTTTGATCCCTGGTCTGGGAACCTCATAGCTAAGTCAGTTGGTAAAGAAACCACCTGCGATGCAAGAGACCCCGGGTTGATTCCTGGGTCGGGCAGATCCGCTGGAGAAGGGATAGGCTACCCACTCCACTATTCTCACACTTCCCTTGTGGCTCAGCTGGTAAAGAATCTGCCTGCAATGTGGGAGACCTGGGTTCAATCCCTGGGTTGGGAAGATCCCCTGGAGAAGGCAAAGGCTACGCATTCCGATATTCGGGCCTGGAGAATTCCATGGGCTAAGTCCATGGGGTGTCAAAGAGTCAGACATGACTGAGCGACTTTCACTTTCACTGGGAATTATGATTACATGTGCTTTGGGGCCAAAAAACCAAAACATAAAATGGAAGCAATGTTGTAACAAATTCAATAAGAACTTTAGAAATGGTCCACATCAAAAAATCTTAAAAAAAAAAAAAAAAAGATGGAACTCATAGAAGCAAGTAGAAATGGTGGTTGCCAGGGGCAGGGGAGTCAGGAGTTGGGAAAGGGTGAAAGGATGAAAGTTTTAAGTAACAAGATGAGTAAGTTCTGAGGCGCTAATGTACAGCTTGGTGATTATAATTAATAATACTATATTGTGTGCTTGAAACTTGCTAAGAGTTGATCTTAAGCATTCTCACAAAAAAACAAAACAAAAAGGGTAACTGTGAGATGCTGGATGTGTTAATTCACTTGACTATGGGACTCATTTCACAATGTATACATACATCAGATCATCACATTGTACACTTTAAATATATTACAATTTTACTTGTAAATTACACCTCAATAAAGCTTGAATTATCTCAGAATCAAAACTTACAGAATCCAGGGAAATCCCTGATGGTCCAGTGGTTAAGAATACACCTTATAAAGCAAGGGGGTGGGAACTAAGATCCCACCTACCACAAGGGCGACCAAGCCTGCCTGCCATAACCACTGGGCCTGCACGCGCCGGCGCCTGTGTGCCATACCTAGAGAGAAGTCCGAATGCCACACCAAGATCCCCTATGTCGCAACCAAGACTCGATGCAGCCAAATAAATGAACTTTTTTTTAAATTATAGGATACAGCAGAAACCAAAAAGTACCTTCAGGGAAAAGCCGAAGAGGGAGAAGTGAATTGGGTTTCAAGGTGCTGATCCCAATCCAGGTGATGAGAACAGCAGTCACAACTTACAGTCAAAAGATACTTACCATGAGGTGTACTCTGTGCTCCAAGGACATCTCTGTGTAACCCATTGCTACATATTCAACCAATCAACCAATGACTGGCTTAGCAATAAGCCTAAAATAGCAAAACTTGAAAGAGCATTATCGACCATCTACGCTCATGTTTTTCAAACTGCAAGTCTTGCCATTTTTGTCCAGTTAGATAGATAAATGATAGGTAGATAGAAACATAGATAGATAATAGAGAAAGGTGCACACAGATATACACAAATGCATATATGTGTGTGGGTGTGTGTGTGTGTGTGTGTGTGTATATATATATATATATATATATACGTTTATATAAGTCAAGGTTCTCCAGAGAAACAGAACAATAGGAACTATATAGAAATAGATGGACACAGAGAGAGAGAGATGACAGATAGATAAATAGATAATAGATAAATAAATCTCTATCCTCATATACACACACAATATGAATACATACACTGGGTCTCAATGTAAAGCATATTTTTTTTTTACCACAGATCAAGGTTATAAAACAAAAAGGCTAGGAGGGAATTTCCTGGAGGTCCAGGGGTTAGGACTCAGCTCTTCCAATGCAGGAGGTGCAGTTTCAGTCCCTGGTTGGGGAACAAAGATCCCACAAGCCATGCTGCATGGCCAAAACAAAAACAAAGAAATAGCAAAAAAGCTAGGAAATAATGATACAGTACTAAGCCACCATTTACTTTCACGGGAACCTGAAGTCCAAAGAGGGAACAACCACAGTGGCCAGCCAGGCTAGATCAGAGTCCACACAAGGGCTCAGACTTCCTGTTGCTCCCAGCGGCAGCAAGGCAGCCCTGGGAGCCCTCACCATGCATAGCCCTGGGCTGGGAGGCTCGCTCGTGCACCCCCTGGAGCGGGACGCACAGAGCAAGTCTGAATCTGCCCAAAACAGGGTATTAGGCAGTCACACTTCTTTTTTTTTTTTTTTTAAATTTTCTTTACTTTACTGTGTTGGTTTTGCCATACATTGACATGAATCCACCATGGGTATACATATGCTCCCCCTCCAGAACCCCCCTCCCTCCTCCCTCCCTCCTCCCTTCCCCCAGGGACATCTCGGTGCACCAGCCCCGAGCATCAAACCTGGGCTGGCGGTTGATTTCACATATGATAATTAACATGTTTCAATGCCATTCTCCCATATCATCCCACCCTTGCCCTCATCCACAGAGTCCACGAGTCTGTTCTATACATCTGCGTTTCTTTTGCTGTCTCGCATGCAGGGTTCTCGTTACCATCTTTCTAAATTCCATATATATGCATTAATATACTGTATTGTTGTTTTTCCTTCTGGCTTACTTCACTCTGGATAATAGGCTCCAGTTCCGTCCACCTGAGTAGAACTGATTCAAATGAATTTTTTTTTAATGCTGAATAATATTCCATTGTGTATATGTACCACAGATTTCTTATCCATTTGTCAGTTGATGGGCATCTAGGTTGCTTCCATGTCCTGGCTATTGTAAACAAAGCAGCGATAACATTGGGGTACACGTGTCTCTTTCACACTTCTGACCACTGGGTGATGCTTCCTCCCACTCCACCCATTTTGCAAAAATACCTGTGGCTCTTCTGCTGCCTCTCCCACCATCAACACCTGGTCTCAGGAAGAGTTTGTATCTTCCCTCACACAAAGCTGTAAATCACTCCCCTGCCAACTTCTTCCGGTTATTGGCTCTTATGTTAAAGGATTGAAAGTTTAAGCCAACGACAAGAATTTCTCATCTTGGGAGTTTTTCCTTCTCCACTGGCGTCAGCAAGCCAGTAGAGAAGCACTGAGGGGTCCAGTGGGGGAGGGGAGAACACGCTTGACCCCTTTGGTACCTGATGACCCACTGTGTGAGAGAAGGGCTGGCCTAGGAGCAGACTCCAGGAGATGGTGATGGACAGGGAAGCCTGGCTTGCTGCAGTCCTTGGGGTCGTAAAGAGTCTGACATGACTGAGTGATGGAACAAGAGATGACCCAGGGGTCAGCATTAGTCCTCTCCCCATGATCTCCTCCAGTTGCTCTTCTCTCTGATATGCAGCCCTCTATCCTCCAACCTGCAAGGCTGATAAAGAAATTAACAAATGAGATTACAGAGTTATGAATCTGCTTTTCCAACAGCAAATTTTATCATTCTTGATGAAGTCTGTCCCTTCAAAGCCATAACACTGGGGAGGAATTGCTTATTTCAACAATTCATTTCAGGATCTCTGTTTTGGGACTATTAATAATTACCAATTACGCAATGCCTGTTATAGATCAAAAACCACAGCAGGCACTTTACACACTGCAACTTATTAAATCCTGAAAAAGAAGTATTGTCCCCTTTTAAACAAGACGAAGGTAGTTTTATTCTGTTTCAAACCTCATCGGTGGCCACAAAAACTCTAATCCCCAAGTTTAGTCATCACACTTGGTCTAAATGACTTTAAAGAAAATGAAGTCAGTTGAGTTCTTTGGCCCACTTTTTGATTGGGTCATTTATTTTCCTAGAATGGAGCTGCAGGAGTTGCTTGTATATTTTTGAGATTAATTGTTTGTCCGTTGCTTCATTGGCTATTATTTTCTCCCATTCTGAAGGCTGTCTTTTCACCTTGCTTATAGTTTCCTTTGTTGTGCAGAAGCTTTAATTTTATTTAGGTCCCATTTGTTTATTCGTGCTTTTATTTCCAATATTCTGGGAGGTGGGTCATGTAGGATCCCACTTTGGTTTATGTCAGAGAGTGTTTTGCCAATGTTATCCTCTAGGAGTTTTATAGTTTCTGGTCTTATGCTTAGATCTTTGATCCATTTTGAGTTTATCTTTGTGTATGGTGTTAGAAAGTGTTCTAGTTTCATTCTTTTACAAGTGGCTGTCCAGTTTTCCCAGCACCACTTGTTAAAGAGATTGTCTTTTCTCCATTGTATATTCTTGCCTCCTTTGTCAAAGATAAGGTATCCATAGATGCGTGGATTTATCTCTGGGCTTTCTATTTTGTTCCATTGATCTATATTTCTGTCTTTGTGCCAGTACCATACTGTCTTAATGACTGTGGATTTGTAGTATAGCCTAAAGTCAGGTAGGTTGATTCCTCCAGTTCCATTTTTCTTTCTCAAGATTGCTTTGACTATACGAGGTTTTTTGTATTTCCATACAAATTGTGAAATTATTTGTTCTAATTCTCTGAAAAAGACCTCTGGTAGCTTGATAGGAATTGCATTGAATCTATAGATTGCTTTGGGTAGTATACTCATTTTCACTATATTGATTCTTCCAATCCACGAACTTAACAGACATTTCTCCAAAGAAGACATAAAAATGGCTAACAAACACATGAAAAGATGCTCAACATCACTCATTATCAGAGAAATGCAAATCAAAACCACAATGAGATATCACTTTACACCACTCAGAATGGCTGCAATCCAAAAATCTACAAGTAATAAATGCTGGAGAGGATGTGGAGAAAAGGGAACCCTCTTACACTGTTGGTGGGATTGCAAACTAGTACAGCCACTATGGAAAACAGTGTGGAGGTTCCTTAAAAAACTGCAAATAGACCTGCCATATGACCCAGCAATTCCACTGCTGGGCATATACACCGAGGAAACCAGAATTGAAAGAGACACGTGTACCCCAATGTTCATCGCTGCTTTGTTTACAATAGCCAGGACATGGAAGCAACCTAGATGCCCATCAACTGACGAATGAATAAGAAAGCTGTGGTACATATACACAATGGAATATTACTCAGCATTAAAAAAAAATTCGTTTGAATCAGTTCTACTCAGATGGATGAAACTGGAGCCCATTATCCAGAGTGAAGTAAGCCAGAAGCAAAAACAACAATACAGTATATTAACGCATATATATGGAATTTAGAAAGACGGTAACGAGAACCCTGCATGCGAGACAGCAAAAGGAACGCAGATATATAGAATAGACTCGTGGACTCTGTGGATGAGGGCAAGGGTGGGATGATATGGGAGAATGGCATTGAAACATGTTAATTATCATATGTGAAATCAACCGCCAGCCCAGGATTGATGCTCGGGGCTGGTGCAACGAGATTTCCCGGGGGGAGGGAGGAGGGAGGGGGGTTCTGGAGGGGGAGCATATGTAAACCCATGGTGATATCATGTCTTTGTATGGCAAAACTAATTAAAAAAAAAAAAAGAAAGAAAGAAAGTGAAGTCGCTCAGTCATGTCCAGCTCTTTTCGACTCCATGGATGGTAGCCTACCAGGCTCCTCCATCCATGGGATTTTCCAGGCAAGAATACTGGAGTGGGCTGCCATTTCCTTCTCCAGGGGATCTTCCTGACCCAGGGATTGAACCCAGGTCTCCCGCATTGCAGACAGACACTTTACCGTTTGAGCCACCAGGGAAGTTCAAAAAATGACTTTAGGCTGTTTCCAGAAATCCAGTCTACCCTTGAAATGCAAAGAGTGACCCCCCACTGAGAACAGTGTGTCACAGGCTCAGTTGGGTTTCTCAAATAGGAGTTCCAGGAAAATGTTGTGTCGTGGCAACATCGTTGCAAGAAGGTCACAGCCCAAGATGACTACGCTCATGTCTGAACTTGCATGTGTGTGTGTGTTTAATTAGTCAAGGTACTTTTATTTTCTATCGGGATGTAGTTGATGAACAATGTTGTGATAGATTCAGGTGGACAGCAAAGGGTCTCAGCTCTTCATATACATGTATGCATTCTCGCCTAACCTCCCCTCCCATCCAGGCTGCCGCATAACAGTGAGCAGAGTTCCATGTGCTACACAGTAGGACCTTGTTCCTTATCCATTTTGAATACAGCAGTGTGTACATGTCGATCTGTACTCCCTAACTATTCCCCCCAAATCCCAAACTCCCTAACTATCCCTTCCCCCCATTCTTCTTCTGGCAACCAAAAGTTCGTTCTGTAAGTCTGTGAATCTGTTTCTGTTTTGTAAGTAAGTTCATTTGTATCATTTCTTTTTAGAATGTGATAACACATATGTGACATCAAATGATATTTCTCCTTCTCTGACTTACTTCGCTCAATATGATTCTCTCTAGGTCCATCCATGTTGCTGCAAACGGCATTATTTTATTCTCTTTCATGGCTGAGTCATATTCCACTGTATATATGCACCACATCTTCTGTGTCCATTCCTCTGTTGATAGACATTTAGGCTAGCCAAGGTATTACTTTAGAGATGTAGGTCCACAGCACAGTAAATCAACTATACTTCAATAAAATACAATTAAAAACAAAAATGCAAACTATGCTCTAAGAAAATAAAACCTAAATGTCTGACCTAGCACTTTGAGAGGGGAGGGAGCAATAAGAAGGGATCTCAGGAGTTTCTTGTCCTGACAGATGGGGGTGTGTGGCCACCACATCACCTGGTGTCCATCTGGTGCCCTGTATCTAGTCCTACCCCCTCCTTCTCACCCCTCAAGCTGCACTTCTGGTGGCTGCAAACAGCTAGCGCCGGAGGATGGCTGGTTCTCAGCTGTATGGTTTGGCTGGCCTGAAAGTCTCTCCCTCCTCTCCCCCTACTTAGGTAAGACCTACCTGGGGATTCTGAGAAGTTGGCCTTATTTTTCTCCCCTTTCAGCTCCCCTTCTCTCTGACCTGGATGAATGAAGTTTCTCAGCTTTATGTGGGTGCTTTGCAGGTTCACTGTCAGGCTCCCCTTCTGACCACCTCTTCATTCCTTACCTTCTTCAAAACAGACATTTCTCCAGATAAGACAGACAGATGTCCTATAAACATGGGAAATGATACTCAACATCACTAATTTTAGAGAAATGCAAATCAAAACTCCAATGAGGTATCACCTCCTACCAGTCAGAATGGTCATCATGATAAAATCTACAAACAATAAATGCTGGAGAGGACCTGGAGAAAGGGAACCCTCCCAAATTGTTGGCGGGAATGTAAACCAACACAACCGTTACAGAGAACAGTATGGAAATTCCTTAAAAAAAAAAAAAAAAAACCTGGGAATAAATCTGCCATACGATCCAGAAATCCCAGTATTGGGCATATACCCTAAGAAAATCACAGTTCTAAAAGACGCATGTCTTTTCATGAAGATGGCGCCGAAGGCGAAGAAGGAAGCCCCTGCCCCTCCTAAAGCTGAAGCCAAAGCAAAGGCTTTGAAGGCCAAGAAAGCAGTGTTAAAAGGTGTCCACAGCCACAAGAAAAAGAAGATGCGGACGTCACCCACCTTCCGGTGGCCCAAAACACTGCGGCTCAGGAGGCAGCCCAAATATCCTTGGAAGAGCGCCCCTAGGAGAAACCAACTTGACCACTATGCCATCATCAAATTCCCCCTCACCACCGAGTCAGCCATGAAGAAGACAGAAGACCACAACACACTAGTATTCATTGTGGATGTCAAGGCCAACAAGCACCAGATTAAACAGGCTGTGAAGAAGCTCTGTGACATTGACGTGGCTAAGGTCAATACTCTGATCAGGCCTGATGGAGAGAAGAAGGCATATGTTCGACTGGCTCCTGACTATGATGCTTTGGATGTTGCCAACAAAATTGGGATCATCTAAACTGAGTCCAGCTGGCTAATTCCAAATATAAAAGTTTTCACTATGTAAATAAATAAATAAATAAAAGACGCGTGTACCCCAATATTAATTACACCACTATTTACACTAGCCAGGACATGGAAACAACCTAGATGTCCATCTACAGATGAATGGATAAAGAAGATGTGGTACATATATACAATTGAATATTACTCAGCCATGTAAAAGAACAAATCTGAATCAGGTCTAGTGAGGTGGATGAACCTAGAGCCTGTTATACAGACTGAA
The DNA here is from genome assembly GCA_007570785.1 of Antilocapra americana. Lineage (NCBI taxonomy): Eukaryota > Metazoa > Chordata > Mammalia > Artiodactyla > Antilocapridae > Antilocapra > Antilocapra americana. The sequence continues at coordinate 30,064,830 of ML661897.1, read as the reverse complement.
GTAAGTCAGAAACAGAAAAACAAATATCATATATTACCATATATATATATATGCTGCTGCTGCTGCTGCTGCTAAGTCACATCAGTCGTGTCTGACTCTGTGCGACCCCATAGACAGCAGCCCACCAGGCTCCCCCGTCCCTGGGATTCTCCAGGCAAGATCACTGGGGTGGGTTGCCATTTCCTTCTCATTTTTCTAGATTCCATTTATATGGAATCTAGAAAAATGGTATTGAGGAAACTATTTTTAGGAAAGGAATGGAGACACAGATGTAGAGAATGGATTTGTGGACACGGTGGGGGAAGGAGAGGGTGGGACAAATGCAGACTATAGCATCGACATATGCACAGTACCATCTGTAAAACAGTCAGCTGGGGAGAAGTTGCTGCATCACACAAGGAGTCAAGCCTGCTGTTCTGTGACGATCTAGGGGGGTGGGGCAGGGGGAGGGGAGGGAGGCTCAATAAGGAGGGGAAATATATATATATATACACACACATATATAATTATGGCTAATTTACATTGTTGTATGGCAGAAACCAACACAACATTATAAAGCAATTTTCCTCCAATTAAAAAATTTAAAAAAAAACTTTAAAAGCTTAAAACAAGGAAATACTGGAGTTGCCACCCTTCAAGGTGAGCCTTGGCACAAACACTACGTCCTCTCCTGAGTCCACTCTCTCTCCTATTTTCAAACTTCCAACACCACCCCCTCCCACCTCCCCCCTCAACGGCGATTCTTATTTCTCTGAGAAAAGGGAAGTGATGAGCAGAGGGTTCTGGTGGCTCCCACCACTGGATCTGCTGTTCTGCCTCTCCACCTAAGACCGTGTCCTACCCATCAGCAACACTGCAGTAACCAATGGACCACCCGCTTCTCAAAACCCTGCCCTCCCAAGGCTTCCAGGACAATCAGTCTCTCTCCTGGTGCTTCTCTCAGCTCCCCAACTGCCCCCTCTCTGTTGTCTTTGCTGATCTGTCCTCATGGCCTTTCTGATTGCAGCACCCCAGAGATCAGTCCTTCTCCTTCTTGTCTTTTTTATAAACACCCACATTCTAAGTGATCTCATTGTGTCATAGCTTTAAAATGCCATCTAAACGCTGCTAACTAACATAAATTTCTATCTCCAGCCCAGACTCCTCCCTAAGTTTCTGGCTCATGTTTGCGTCTGCCCACCCAGCATCTTCACTTGAAAGTCCCATCTTCACCTTAACCTACCCCTGATCTTCCCTCCAGACCCACACGGGCTCCAGTCTCGTCCATTTCCAGAAACCGCAATCCCATCCTCCCAGCAGCTCAGGCCTCAACACCTTGGAGCCCACCTGGACACGTCTCTCTCATTACTCATCCAATCAGGATATCTCACTGGATCTACTTTTAAAGAGTATCTAGAATCCAGGCATTTCTCACCACTCACCATCACCTTCCTACCATCACCCTGGTCGACACCAGCATCACCTCATCGGGGTTACTTACTGCTCAAGCTTACTGCTCTGCTTGCCCAAGTCAATTCTCAACACAACAGTGGGGCGATCTCTTTGAAATTTGTCAGATGACTGACTTCTCAGCTCAGAATCCTGCCTTGACACTTAGTATAAAATACAACATCTTCACCAGCATGGAATCACCAGCCCCCTCAAGACCTGGTGCAACCCCCACCCCTGCCAACCTCTTACCCTTCTTCCCTGCTTCTTTCTTCCTGGTTGCTCTGCTCCAGCACCACTGGTCTCTGCTGTTCCACCTCTGTGCCTGTTGCTCTGTCTGCCACGAACCTCCTTCCCTGTCCTTTTAGCGTGCTAGATTTTTCTCCGTAGCACTCTCACCACCTGGCAGAACGGCTGTCTGTCTCCCCCTCCTCCACACAGTAGAGCTTCAGAGCTTTCTCATGATGTGGTACCCAGTACAGTTCTCCTACCCGTGCCTCTGGGAAACTCTTTCTGGGCCTGCAGTTTCCTCTCCATCCTAGAAGCCACAGCAACTAATACCCCTCCCAGCCCTGCCCAACTCACCCACCCAGTTGGCCCTTGCCATTTGTCCTTCTGCCCCGTGCTACCCAATGGCTGGTCCAGGAGACCAGACACTCCCAGGCAACTTCCGGGAACCACAGGGCTTTGCACTCAATAGGCTCTCAGTAAACTGCTAGCAAGGAGGTTTCTGTGATGCTAATTTTGGATCCCTGGGGCTGGGGGTAGGGGAATGGTTGAGTGTCCTCTGTAAAACACACCCATCCTGACCCTGGGGCACGTACTGGCCCCAGAGCTGATTTATCAAAGGCCCATTTAGACCTCAAGAACACCACCTGCTCCTAAAAGCTAAGCAGATCCCTTGTTCCTCCACCCAGAAGGAGAAGCAGGGGGCGCCTCACAGCCTTCCCACCCACCCTTAATGCATTATTTCCCCACCTGTGGGTCAAGTTCCACTGCTGACCCTTGAACAGGCATTCGATGGCATTGACCACATGATGGTCAATCATGCGGTTCTCATTTTTCGATTCTCTTTCAAAGACCCTGTAATGGGGAGAATTTTGTCTCCCCAAAAGACACATCGATGTCCTAACCCTCAGGACCTCAGAGTGTGGCCTGATTTGGAAGTGGGGTTATTGCTGATGTAGTTAGTTAAGACAAGATGATACCGGGACTTCCCCGGTGGTCCAGTGATGAAGTCTCCGCCTTGCAATGTCGGGATGCACATTCGATCCCACTTGCCAGAGAGCAACTAAGTCCAGGAGCCACAAGGAGAAAGTCCGCGCACCACGATGAAAGACCCATGTGCCACAACTAACACCTGACGCAGCCAAATAAATAAATAAAAAGATGAGATCATACTGGAGTAGGATGGACCCAGATCCAGCACGACTGTTGTCCTTATACAATGCCCATGGGAGACAAAGATACTGGGAGGAGACCAATGACGACAAAGGCAGAGATGGGAGTGATGCAATCACAGACCAAAGAACAGTCGCGTGGCCAGCCAGCCACCAGTAGCTCTAAGAGGCAAGGAAAGATTCTCCCCTAAAATTTCAGAAGAGAACACAGCCCTGCTGACATCTTGATTTTGGACTTCTGGTCTCCGGAACTGTCAGATGACAAATTTCTGTTGCTTTAAGCCACCCACTTTGTGGCAACCCTAGGATTGCCTGATTACCTCAAGAAGGTCTCATCTGGGGCTAGCAGCGTTGTAATGCCTCTCCAACACTTGCTAATTTTCCTCTTTACAAAGGAAAAACAGGCCTCAGGCTAAAGGCTTTTGGCAGGAAAGGCAGCTAACTAAATTTTAATAACCTTGTTTTGATCTCATTATATTTATTTCGATGATTACCATCTATTTCTGGCAAGTGATAACTGGTTTTCCTTGCACAATAGTAAAACAAAGCTTCATTTTTAAATAAATAAAGTTGAAAAGGAGTTCATTTAAAGAAAAATAGCATGGCGTATTAATAAAGTGAAAGTGAAGTGGCTCAGTCGTATCCGACTCTTAGCGACCCCGTGGACTGCAGCCTACCAGGAGTGGACCAAAATTATGGCAAAAATTGGAAAGGTAGCGATGGGGGATGAAGACAGTCTCAAAGAAAGCCAGGCCCAGCTAGCCGCTATAGAGCTGCCTGTGGTGTCATGAATCATAAGTTCAAAATGAATAAAATGGAAGTGACAACACACACAATTAGAAAGAATATGACATAGCAAAATGGTCATCATGTTGTTCTTGCCTTTCTATACCTTTTCTCCATCACACTCCATCCCTCCCTCCTCCTTGGTCTTCCCTCGTTTGGGGGACAGGGCCTACATACAGCCAGTCCCCCTCTAGTCACCAAAGAAAACTTATCTGATAAACTACATCCCACTGAGCTTGGGGGCTTCCCTTGTGGCTCAGTGGTAAAGAATCTGTCTACCAATTTACGAGGTATGGCTTCTATCCCTGGGTCAGGAAGATCCCCTGGAGGAGAAAATGGCAACCCATTCCAGTATTCTTGATGGGAAAATCCCATAGACAGAGAAGCCTGGTGGGCTACAGTCTATGGGGTTGCAAAGACATGACTGAGCACACACATACACTGAGCTTGGAGTCAAAGGATGTGGGTGACAAGTGATCTGGGGTAAATCCCTCAGCCTTCCCAGACTTCAGCTTCCTCTCTACAAGAGAAGAGTGTTGAAAGAACGCGGTAGTCGCTCGGTCGTGTTGACTCTTTGCAACCCCATGGACTGTAGCCCACCAGGCTCCTCTGTCCATGGAATTCTCCAAGCAAGAATACTAGAGTAGGTTGCCGTTCCCTTCTGCAGGTGATCTTCCTGACCCAGGGATCAAACTTGTGTCTCCCACACTGAAGGCAGATTCTTTACTATCTGAGCCACCAGGGCAGCCCCCTCTACAAGAGAAGATAAAACTATCTTTAGGCTCTGAATTCTGTGCTTCTGGGATGTTAGCGATTTAATGCATTTCCCTTGTAGGGACCCCTATTTCATTTTATATTCACAGGAGTAATTCCCCAGTGGAGGAATTTCAGGTTTCAGGGGCACATGGAGGAGAAAAATTTTCAGGGCTGTAGGATGGAGCACTTCTAAAGTCCTTTATCTCTACAGGAGGCTGGCCTCACCCCCAAATGATGAGCTTACCATCATCTCAGGCCCCTCCTCCTTCTCTATGGGGCACGCCCCTCCCCACAGCCCCTCTACCTTCCATTCTATTAGGAATCAAGAAGCCAAACGCCCGGTAGGTTTGAATGCCACATTTTTTTCTTCCTAAATGAATGCCAAGCTCATCTGAAGCTTTTGTTCTAAACACGTATTTATTTATTTGGCTGTGCCGGGTCTTAGCTGGGGCGTATGGGAGCTTCATGGTGGCCTGCAGGATCTTTGAGTCCTAGGCACAAAGGTACTTTGTTGCAGCACGTGGGATCTTAGTTCCCCGACCAGGGATTGAATCCGTGCCCTCTGCATTGGGAGCACAGAGTCCTAACCACTGGACCACCGGGGAAGTCCCTGAATACTACACCTTTAATTTTTAAAAAGAGGTATTCAATTGCATGTGTGTTTGTACAAACACACACACACACAGTTGGGGGCAGGAAAGGGCCAGGGAGAAAAATCAGCTCTGACAACCTAATAAATGTCAATTTCTGAAAGGGGCTGGGTTAGAAGATGAATCCTCACAACTTTAATTGGAGACATGACGGTCGCACTTTGCAGGGCAGCTCCGCCTCCCTGCCAGATCCCGACACAGATAGCAAGGCCCTTGCCTCACTCTAATTGACAAGAGGCCTCTGTCTGCTCAGATTTGTTTCTGGGATGTCAGCAATATTATTGAGGGGCAGGGGATGTTCACTGCCCCTCCGAGAGGAGAGACAGAAGCAACAGAACCTGGGACAGAGCAGCCCTGGGACGATGCCCATGCTGTGCTCTTGAAATGAGATCCAGGAGAAACAAAGGAGCCCTCCTGCTGGTGATGTTTATCCCCACCTGGTGGCTAAGCGGTAAAGAATCAGCAGGAGACACAAGAGACACAGCAGGTTCGATCCCAATCCCTGGGAAGGAAATGGAAACCCACTCCAGTATTCTACCCTGAGAAATTCCATGGACAGAGGAGCCTGGTGGGCTAGAGTCCACAGGGTCACAAAAGAGTTGGACAGGACTGAGCAGCTGAGCACAGCGTGACAGAAAGTCAGGGGTGCCTTAGCAGATCCAGGGGTGGTGTGCTAACCCAGGGACGGAGGGAAGAGGGACAAAGAGGGCTGAGGTTAGGGGCAGTACTAGGGAGAAGGCAAGGGAGCCAAGGGTCTTCTCCCAAGAGACCATTTCCCATAGTAGTCGAGGGGACCAGTCCACCACCACCAGACTGGAGTCAGAGTCCAGCCCCACCACCACTGTGCCTTGGATACAGTGCTTGACCTCCTGGGGCCTCAGTCTTACCATCTGTAAAATGGAGATAACCACAGTACCCACCTCTGCTTCAAGATGTGAAAGAAGATTGGAGAGAGGATTTTTTTAATACTTATTTATTTGTTGTTAGTCACTTAGTCAAGTCCAGCTCTTTGTGACTCCATGGACTATAGCCCTCCACGCTCCTTCTCCAGGGGATCTTCTAACACCAGGAATTGAACCAGGGTCTCCTGTATTACAGGTGGATTCTTTACCATCTGAGCCACCAGGGAAGCTTGAAAAAGTGAAAATGTCCGACTATTTATTTGGCAGTGCTGAGTCTTTGTGGTGGCATGTGGAATCTTAGTTCCCTGACCAGGAATCGAACTTGAGTGCCCTACATTGGGAACACAGAGTCTTGGCCACTGGATCACCAAGGAAGTCTCTGGGGAGAGGGTTTAAAGGGTTAATACAGGGGCGCTAACCAGGTAGTGCGCTCATACCCCTACCCAGCACATGGGAAGAACTCAACAAGGAAGCTCTTCTCCAGCCCAGCGTGCCTCTCTCAGCCAGGGCTTTGGCGCCCACACTCCTTGGCCGACCGTGGAGCATTGGCACCACCACCCAAGTGAGCTGCATGCTGTGTGCATGAGACAGCTTGGCTGTGACCAACAACTGCCAATCTGAGCAATCTGGGTGGGAACCTCAGTCCTCACCACCAACTTCCCAACCCACCATGCCACGCCCCCCAATTGCTATCCTCTAAAACACAAAGAAACACTTATTACCTCAAGACCCCCAACTCCAACTCCTTTTATAACGCCACCCCACTGCAGACTCCAGTCTTAGCTAGGCAACTTAGGTCATTTTTATATCAGTAAAACCCAAGTAATAGCCCAAGTAACTAGCATGCACACAGTGCTTTAAAGTTTACCAAACACCTTTAATTTCCAGGCATGCATTGTTAACACACTCACATTGTTCAAAAAATTAAAAGTATATGTTTAAGAGGCAAACAATGACTCTCCCTGTTATTCATCTCCTGCACTACCAGAGGCCAGCCTCACCACCCCTCCATACACACACAGTCTTCTTAGAACCTCAGAGGTCCTTCTAGAGCTTCACAATGTGCCTTATATGCAATACAAAGCATTTTCCTCTTTCCTTTTTACAGTTGTATAATACTCCACCATATGGACCAACCATAGTCTCTTAAAAAGACACCTATGTTGTTTCAAATCTTTTCCCATTGCAAACAACACGACAGCAAATACCATAAACATAGACCTGTTGTACTTACACAAGTATATTTGTAGGCTAAAATTCCCAAAAGTGGAATCGCTGGGTCAGAAGATATGTATATTTATAATGTTGATAGCTACTGCCAGACTGACCTCCATGGAGATTACACACTTTACTTTCCCATGAGAAATATGAGAGGGCTTCCCACAGGGCACTGGTGGTAAAGAACCCACCTGCCAATGCAGGAGATGATGTAAGGAAATGGCAACCGACTTAGAATGCATGCACAAAAAAATATGAGAGTGGTTTTTCCCTACAACTTCACATTGAGAGCATGTTTTCAAATTTATGGACCCTTGCCAATCTGATAGGAAAACATTATTTACCAGAGTAATTTTAATTTACATTTCTCTTACTTTGAGTGTGATTGAACATCATTATATACATTTAAGACCCATTTGTATTTCCTTCTCTTAGATGTACTCTGCTACCCATTTATCTCCTTTGGTCTTCACAACACCCTTGTAAGCTGCAGAGGGCAAGTATTAATAAGGTCTACATTTTTTTCATGATAAAGATCAGACTCAAAGCGTTTGAGATACTGGCGCAAAGCCACAGGCTAGTGTATGGCAAAGCCAAACTCCATCCTGCATTTTTCTCTCATCTGCCTTGCATCACCTCTATGGAACCTGGAACAGTGCTGAGATACGTCACAAGGAAGAGCAGGGGAACAGAAGTCCTGAGACCTGGCTAGTCTCCATGACTGTGAGTTACCTGCTCTGAGCCTTCCAGCCAGAACCTCCACTCCTGGGTGGATTTTCTGTATCTATAAAACCAAGATTTGAACTAAATCACCAAGGTCCCTTCCTGGAAATGATTATAGTGGGAAGCACTCCATGAATCTTTTATTATTATTTCTTTTTGAGTGGAGGAAATAAAACCGTTTTCAAACCTCCCAAGATGAGAACTTTCAAAGCATACCCGCTTATGTGAATCTAGTCTAATCAAACGCGCTGAGAGGTGGCAGGGGAAAGGAGATGGGGGTGTTGGTGGGGGAGGGCACGGCTTCAGGCAGCGGTAGGAAGAAGGAGGCTATTGCACTGGAGAGCTGGAGATGGCCTGTGCTGAGAGCTGATGGTGAGATTTTCAGGAGTTTTACAAGCCGATTGATGTCAGAGTGATAGCTGAAAGTGGCCAGAGTGGAAATACACACACCGTGGAAATCAGCAAATGCTACAAATGATAGTATCCCCATCTTCTGCCACCAGGGATGATTATCTCTACCACCTCACCTCTGCTGGAAGGTCTGCAATCACAGGCAAGGAGCAGACTGGGGACTTGAATAGAGAAGACTCGTCAGGAGGGTGGAGGGCTCTGATATGGAGGCGAGTATGTACAGTGCTTGCACGATGCGCTGCCAGGCAGCAGGTTCACACCTGCCGCCGCACCTCCAGGGCTAAGAACATGACCCCTGTGGCACACAGTAGGGGGATCAGATGCCTGCTCCCTCGAGCTAGCTGTGTGACCCTGAGTAACAGCTCGGCCTCGGTTTCCTGGTCTGCAATAACCATGGCTTCTACCTCAAGGGCCTTTGTGCAGATGCACGAGTTCATCCATAGGAGATGCTTAGAACCGCTCCATCAGTGATGGCGACTGTCGCTTTTACTGCAGCTGCTGCCCAAGCATGCTGGACGGGCATCCTGGGACGGGAACCTCCTAGTCTATAGTCATGGGGCCCTGCGCAGCCCTCTCGCCCTATGTGACATTCCCTCCCCTTCTCTAGAGCCTTTTCTATCCCTTTATCCTGTTGGGTCTGCCCATGAGGATCACGGCTGTCAGAGAATGCCAGCTCTGGGTCCCCTCCTTGCCATGCCCTCCAAGCCCACGATGCCATCTTCAGGGTCCTTCCTTGAGGTGGAGTCCTTTCGGTTGTGAGGCAGCCTTTCCTTAGCTAATCTCACTCTCTGTCTCTTGGCCTGGAGCACCCTTTTCTCCTCCCAAGGATAGAGTACTGCTGCTACATCACCTCCTCCAGGAAGCCTTCCCTGATGTCTCCTTCCTCTAGTTGGGTGCCCAGTTCTCCAGTGCTGTTATCTGTAGTGACGCCGCTCCCCCCTTCCCATTTCCCAGCACTTTGCCTTGAGTGTATGCCCATCTCCCCCACCAAATTCCTTGAGGCAGGAATGTGTCATTTTCTTTTCTCACCTCTTACCTGGTCTTTTTCCTAGAAAAGACCCTAGGGAGAGTGGTGGAATGAGGAGGGACACATCCTCCCCTCCCCCCACAACACCATCCCAAGCTTTGACTTTCTATTGCTGAATGATCCCCATTACTCCACAGGGCTACACTGCTCCCTCCAAATCTTGGTGCAAAAAAAAAAATGAGAGAAATTACCCAGATTAGGGCTGGGTAATGAGCCATGCCGGGTGAGCAAGCACCATACTCCTCACTAATCTTGGTTTGTCCAGAGCTTGCCAACTCCACAGGCTCCCTCCTCCTGCCAGCTCAGGGAACATTTCCAGCTGGTGGTCTGCCAGGGGCCTGGCTCCCCAGTATCTCCTTCGGTGAGACCCGGGACCTCTGTGACTCTTGAGGCACTGGATGGAGAAGGAGGCAGGCAAGTTCAGAGGGCAAGCCTCTGAGCACTTGCCAGGCCCTGAGAGCAAGATTCCTTACCATCTGAATCACCAGGGAAGCCCATCATTTCTAAAGGCCTCCCTTACAAAATGCAAAGACCTCTACAAAGCAGTCGTGCATTTAGTGAAACCTTCAATGATTATTCTAGCCAGAAATAGATGAGAGCCAGAAAATTGGTCTGCAGAGAGGTATTAGTATATCTCTGTGTGTGTTTGCATTGAGGGTGGGAGACGTATTTTTCCATTCGTTCAGATATCGATCAAGCACCTGTGAAGAGTCAGTGTTCTTGGTTCTGGGGATACAAAGTGAACCAGAGATGAATATATTTGCCCTTGCAGAGTTTACATTATTTTGGGGGGAGGGGAACAATAAACAAAAAATGAATAAAATGTGTGGAATGTCAGATGCCAGTCTCTGCTATGGGGAAGAAAAAAGTAGAGGAAGAGGAGGATCAAGGTTGGAGGGTGCGCAAGCCTCCTTGTGGGGGGCTTGGTATGAGGGAAGAACTATCCTCTTGGCCTCTGCAGGTGCTAGGATAGAAGGATACTCTTGCAAATGAGCACATAGGAGAAAGTCTGGCCCCCAAATCACACAGCCCATAGCCACGCCCTCTCTGAAGCCCAGTTCAACTCCCTGATTACTGAGGAAGCTCTATCAGCCACCATGACCTCTAATGTCCCCCTCTGAGGCTCATTTTGGCTTTGTCCTGATTGTCAGGGCAACTGAGCAGGTGAGAATGCACACACTCTGCCACAGGGGACCCTTGAAGATGGTAATAACTTACGATTGAATAGAAACACACAATTCCCACTCACTTCTCATGATCTTATTTAAGCTGCCCAACAACCCCATGGAGACAATGGGTATTACTGACCCTATTTTGTTGTTGTTTAATCACTCAGTCATGTCCCACTCTTTTGCAACAGCATGAACTGTAACCCACCAGGCTCCTCTGTTCACACGATTTTCCAGGCAATGGTCCCAGAGTGGGTTGCCCTTTGCTTCTCTGGGAAGCAATTTGCCTAAGGTAGCACAGTTGTCAGGGGCAAGTCCAGGACCTAGTTCTCTTTCCACTCTGCCACACTGTCTCTTGGAAATTTTCAAATCACAAAGAGATGACTTCCCTGCAGGGACTGCAGTGAGTAGCATTGGAAGGCAACTACCTGGTGCCACCCCACCATGCAGGGAGCTCTGGCGGGCTGCGGAGGGCTTGACTGAGTCCAACATAGATTACTCGGGAGTCTGCTGACCTTGGGCAAGACTCAAATCTGAACTTCATATCTGAACTTTGTAAACTATAAACAACACCTACTTCTTGGAGACCAACAGAGAGAATGTGGGATGCCCTGGGTTCAAGGAAGCCCTGTGCCCCTTGACACAATGTGGCCAAATGTGACACAGCAGCCTCCACAGCTGACTGTGACTTCCTTAAACAAAAGCTATTGTCTTCCTCCTGGGCGTTTTCCTGGTGGTCCAATGATTAAGACTTTGCCTTCCAGTGCGGAGGGTGTGGGTCTGATCCCGGGTCAGAGAACAAAGGTCCCCCATGTTCCAAGGTGCAGCCAAAAATTTAAAAAACAAATAAATAATAAAATCTATAGTCTTCCTCTCATGATTCCTTTTGTGAAAAGAACTAAGTGGAACAGGCCTACAGCTGAGAGAAGCAGGGAAGACAGCCATGCAGAATAGTAATGGTTTAGACTTGGAGACAGAGGTTCCTAGTATCTGAATGAGGGTGAGCCCAACTTGGGACCACGGGAGGGGGAAGAGGTGGCTGGACTGAGGGACAGCTCTGCAGCCAGCTTCCAACTAAGGGGAAAGTGAAAGTGAAAGTCACTTAGTCGACTCTTTGCGACCCCATGTACTATAATATATGTCCATGGAATTCTCCAAGCCAGAATACTGGAGTAGTCTCTGCCTTTTTCAGGGGATCTTCCCAACCCAGGAATAGAACTGGGAGTCTCTTGCATTGCAGGTGGATTTTTTTACCAACTGAACTGTCAGGGAAACCCAAGTAAGGGGAAGCAGGATTTTACAGCCCTGAGCAGGCATCTGCTAATGAAGGACCCGAGCCCATGAAAAGTGCCTCCCAGGTGTTGCTTACAGCTGTCTCAGGTGCTGGCTCTCTGATCTCTGTCTTCTGAGACCACCACGCCTGTCTTCTGCTTCTGCACTTTTTAAATACTGAAATGTAGTTGGTTAACAATATTACATGAGTTTCAGGTGTGCAACAGAGTGATTCAATATCTTTATAGATCACACTCCATTTACAGCGATTTTAAAATATTGGCTCTATTCCTCGTGCTCTACAATATATCCTTGTAACTAATCTATTTAATACATAGCAGCTTGTAAGCTTTTAATCCCCTACCCCAACAGTGCCCCACCCCACTTCCCTCTCCTGACTAATAACCACTCGTCTGTTCTCTACATCTGTAAGTCAGTTTCTGTTTTGTTATATTCACTCATTTGTTTCATTTTTTTAGATTCCAAATATAAGTGATAACATAAGGTATTTATCTTTCTCTGACTTACTTCACTCAGCCTAGTAACCTCCAGGTCCATCCATAATGTTGTAAATGGCAAAAAAAAAAAAAAAAAAAAAACTTAAGCCACTGAGCCCTTGGATCTGCTGACAGTGCTTGGCAACCTGTAGCAAAACAAGAAAACTCTCCCTCTCCCGTCTCTGTTTCAGCCTCCACTTTAGAAATGCCTAACCATGCAGCCAGTGCTCTAAGTGAAATCAGGGATGCTGAGAAACAAGTCTTAAAGATAGATGGCTCCACTGTGATCTATGTGAATGGTGGTGCCTGCACTCGTAAAGTGCACAGCCTGTGCCACTGTACATGATGGCCCTGTAGACACTCTAGAGTCCTCAGAGCACCCCATCTCTCTGGCAGCTTGTGCTTTATTCCATGGTCAAGCATGTCAGGTTCACCTCATTATAAATGGTACCTCCTAGAATTGTTCATCGCTCAACCTGCACAAGCATGCACAGAGATTCTGCAATGCCATCCCCTTCTATGAGGCTCCTCTGTCCCTCACAGGATGGGACCCGTTCTCACCAGTTCTCCAGACATTTCTGAATCCCAGCAGTAGGTCCCACTCCACATTAAATTAAGACTTTGAAGCTATATTTTCCACACTCCTTCTTGTCAAAGTCATTTCTGCTTCCTTGCTATCCTGGAGATTTCCCCAAAACAAAGGACTGTAGAGTTAAAGGGGACATTGAAGTTCTTCTAATCCAGCTCTATCATCTCGCACATGATGATAGAATAAGAATAAGTCCAGAGAGGGGAAGAGACTTGCCCAGCATGCCACAGCCCACAGCCAGTTAGGATAGAGCAGAGCTCCTGGCTCGGTGCTCAGTCTAGCATCCCTCCTTATAGATAGATGAAGGATAAGGACATAGAGGTGCTGAACAAGCAAAGATGCCCCAGGTACCAAGCCCTCTACACCATGGCTGGCCTTGCTGCCTTCACCATCAACAAACTCAAAGGGCTTTTATATATATATATATATATATCTTTTTTTAAGTAGGCACCTCTGTCTTGTCTACTGGGAAGAAGGATCCTGTGCTGGGTCAGCTGAAACAGAAGGCAGGACCAGGAGAGCTCAGGTTGGCTGTCAGGGGTCTGACAAAGTCTGAAGGTCCAAACACCCCCCAGAAAAGTGGCCCAAGCCCTGTCTTAGGCTCAGGCTGGGCTTGGCTTTTCAGTTCTGTCTGAGCTGGCCCTATGGGACCCACACTGGATGCCTGGCTCTGAGTGACCTATCTGACTTCTTACAAGATCAACACAAGCCCCCCAGCCTTGGCCCACCAAAGCCTGCTGAGTGCTCTATGCACCTACTCTGCAACTGAGCCCACCCTGCCTGGCCATGCTCCCCTGATCCCCTCAACCCCTCTTCCAGCACCATCTCCCATCCCAGAGCCAGCAAGGTTCCCACTCCTCCTTAGCCAACATTCCTGAAGAGAAACAGGGCTTTTCTCTCTGGTTCTCAGGCATAACCCCAGATTTGAAACAACCAACCTCCCAGGCAGTCAGCAGCACAGGAACCTGGCTTCACCAACCACTCTACTTTTCAAAAGCTGCAGCTTCTTGATGCTTCTCCATCCCCTGTGACCAGGCAGGGTGGTCTTATTCCAGCTGTTGTTCTGGAAGCTACCCTAAATAACTCCTCCCTCCACTCCTCCCACCCCACTGGAAGCTCTGCTGCCCACCCACTCTCCATCTCAGTTCATTCCTCTCTTGTCTACATCTTTCCCCCGACCCCAATCCTACCTGCCTCTCCACCTCCATCAGCCTCTCCCCTGCCCTAACCTTATCCTCACTCATGGATCAAGTCCTTTCTGTCTATAGGTGTAACAGGAGTCTGGGCACCAGAAGCTGGTAACTGTACCCCATCCTGGAGTTGTCTAGGCAGGAGAGCTACCCATGAGGATGAGGGTCAAGGATAACATGGGAGCAGAACTAGTGGGAGGTGGAGTGTAGTTATTGAAGGAAACTAGAAGGGGAACAGGCTCAAAGAGTGGCCCTTTCTGTATGGACCAGGGCGGTAACCAGCAGAAAATGAACAAGAACAACCTCAGCCTAAGCGGTTTGCTGTTGTTGTTCAGTCCATGGACTGCAGCAGGCCAGGCTTCCTTGTCCTTCGCTATCTCCCAGAGTTTGCTCAGATTCATGTCCATTGAACTGGTGATGCCATCCAACCATCTCATCCTGATGCCATCCAACCATCTCCTCCTCTGTTGCCCCCTTCTCCTGCCCTCAATATTTCCCAGCATCAGTCTTTTCCAAGAGTTGGCTCTTCGCATCTGATGGCCAAAGCATTGGAGTTTCAGCTTCAGCATCAGTCCTTCCAGTGAATATTCAGAGTTGATTTCCTTTAGGATTGACTGGTTTGATCTCCTTGTTGTCCAAGGGACTCTCAAGAGTCTTCTCCAAGCACCACATTTCAAAAGCAAGTCTAAGTTATACTGCCCTTGATTAACCTGGGCCTCTGGCTCATATCCCGGGGCATTTGCTTGAGGACTTGCCGTCATGACATTGGAGAAGGAAAGAAAGCCTTGCTCAGAAATAATAGAGTAGGGGACTCAGGAGTCCCCTCCCCTTTGTCCCTCCCCATCCACCTAAAAGGCTAAACATGATCTCCCTGTGGGTGTCGCCAGAGTCAACAGTAATTATTTGTTTCTGTGGCTTAAGCACAACCATAAACAAATTCTAATAAAATGTAAATACATCTGAGAGGGATTTAAAAATTAACTTGGCCTCAGTTTCTTTAAGCGGAAGATAAGGACTCAGGCAAGCGGAGAGCTAAGGCCCTTTTCTGACTCAGACATTCTGGTCCTAGAAGTGTCAGCAGACAGGGGTTTCTCAGCTCCACACTCCCCTCTGCACCCCTCGCCCTAGCATCCCAGGGTCCTGGCTTTGGGGGAGTGGGGCTGCGGCATGGAGAGGGGGCCCAGGAAGACAGGGGGCAGAAATACAGAGAAACCTGCCAATTCAGGGTTCTAGTCAGAGTCTGGTCTGCCAAGAAGTGATATAGAGAGCAGACTTGCGGACACAGTCGGGGAAGGAGAAGGTGGGACAACTGAGAGAGTAGCATGGAAGCATACACATTATCATATGTAACTCAAGTATCTGGCCTGGAGAATTCCAGAGACAGAGGGGCCTGGCGGGTTACAGTCCATGGGGTCGCAAACACCACCATATGTAAAATACACCATATGTAAAACAGATAGCCAGTGAGAATATACCATATGACGCAAGGAGCTCAAACCTGTTGCTCTGAGACAACCTAGAGGGATGGGATGGGGTGAGAGGTGGGGAGGGAGATTCAGGAGGGAGAGGACGTATGTATACCTATGGCTGGTTCATGTTGATGGGTGGCAGAAACCAACACAATATTGTAAAGCAATTATCCTCCAATTAAAAACAAATAAATTTAATTTAAAAAAAAAAACTGTGTCCCATGCCCAAGGCCTGCCTGTGCCTCCTGCACCTGTAGGCCTGGCTGCCAGCTTGCACAGCACCAAGCAGCCCACAACTCCAGGCTCAGGCCAGGCCTCACCCCTTCAGCGCTCCTTCCTGCCACCACAGGGACCTCCTGCTCCATTCCCAGGCTGGCTCCTTCCATACTCTCTCTCCCAAGAATGGTTAGTGGGTCCAGCCAAGACCTGCCCCAGGGTATTTGCATTTTAAAAGAGGCCTGGGGAGTTCCCTGGTGGCCAATTGGTTAGAAATTAGGGCTTTCAGGCTTTCACTGCTCTGACCAGGCTGCGATCCCGCCAGACTCACAGCTGAAATAATAAATTAAAAAATAAGATGAAAAATTGAAACATAAAATTTCCATTGCCGCTGTTGTTGTTCAGTAGCTCAGTCATGTCCTATTCTTTGCGACTCCCACGGACTGCAGCACACAACGCTTTCCTGTCCTTCACTGTCTCCCAGAGTTTGCTCAAATTATGTCCATTGAGACAGTGATGCCATCCAACCATCCCGTCCTCTGTCATCCCCTTCTCCTGCATTCAATTTTCCCCAGCATCAGGATCTTTTCCAATAAAAATAAATAAATAAAAGATCCTTGCTGGGAGAGGTTTGGGGGAAGAGGAATTGGACCAAAACGATGATGATAGGCTTCCTGGAGTTTGTGAAGGAAACTTAATGGAGGGGGAGTCCTCCCAGGGCTCCATAAACCATGTGTGTCCACCCCCACCCCCCAAGTAAAGTGGGCTTCATTTATTCTTTCCATCCGGAAATAGTTAATCTGCACCTACCTCCTGCCCGGAAGTGCATTAGGTAATTAGAGTACAAGGATGAATTAAGTTAAGAATGAATCCTGGAACTTCCCTGGTGGTCCAGTGACTAAGAATTTGTGTTTCCAATACAGGGGGCCCAGGTTCGACCCTTTGTCAGGGAACTAGATCTCACATGCCGAAACTAAAAGATCGATCCGGCATGCTGCAATTAAGACCTAGAGGAGCCAAATAAACTTTAAAAAAAAGAAAAGAAAAGAAACAAATCCTGCCCTTAGCATATTTGCAGTCCGGTGGGAAAGACCACGGACCTCCTTCCTGCCTACCCCCTGCCAGCCTCCTCCTGCTCCTACAGGGCAGTGGCCCTGGGGTTGTGTGATCACAACATCTCACCCCTCGGCAGGCTGTGCCAGCTGGCCCCCCAGGTGCTTCTACCCAGCTGAAGCCTGCCCCCACACCCAGGTGCGCCAGCTGCCAGGCCACAGCAGGGATGGAGCAACACAGATGAGGGGAGGCCATCTCCCCTGTGGCTTCTGCCCTCCACCTTGCCTCAAGCCACAGGCCTCCTAGTCTAGGAAGCAGCTTCCTCCCAAGCACTTCCATTTCTGGGCTTCACAGCGCAGGCCAGCCCCACTCTGCCCAGGTGGATGGAGCCCGCCGACTAGGAACCACCTAGCCAGGGGCTGTAGGGCTTTTGATGTTGTTCCTTGCCCTCTCCTCAAATGCTCTTCTGGTTTTCTTCCTTCTCATCAGAATCCCAGCCAGGTCCTCCCATGTCCATAAAGCCTGAGTTCACCCCAAAGCTAAACGACTCAGCTTCTCTGGGCCTCCAGCCACTGGCTTAGGAAACGACATCTCTGCCTACCCACCTGTCAGAGCCCCTGGGAGGTAAAAGAAGGTCGTAGAGAACACAGAGCTCTGTAGCCCCAGCACCAGTCTCGGAGCTGTGTATCCATCCATTCAGTTTTCACAGGAAGCCTCTGAGAACCATAGTCTCTCCATTTTACTGATGTGGAAATAGGTGCACAGAGACGTCGCCTGAAGACACACAGCCAGCAGAAGCAGAGTCAGAATCTGAACGCCGGTTATCTGCCTGCAATGCAGGAGACCTGGGTTTGATCCCTGGGTCGGGAAGATCCCCTGAGGGAGGACATAGCAACCCACTCCAGTATTCCTGCGTGGACAATCCCATGGACAGAGGTGCCTGGTGGGCTACAGTCCACGGGGTCGAAAAGAGTTGGACACGACTGAGGGACTAACGCTGTCACTTTCACACACACTTTACAGGCTACACTATGCACGCCTAACCAACTACACCTAACTGCCCCCAGAGCACTTTATAAATAAGGGAAACCTGTGCAAACTCAAGAACATTATTATTACCCAAAAGCTGTAGTCCCCTCAGGCACACCTCAGGCACCACCCAGCCCTCTCTGATCAGACATCGAAGCCCAAGGCTGAGCCAGTCCCAGGCTGCAGGTCTCAGAATTACTTAACAGCTATGGGCTCCAGCTCCCCCACAGATCCCTCAGACCCTGCTTCTCCCTCCCTAACCTGCCAGCCATCTCTGGCCCAGAGATCCAGGAGCTGGTGTCAGGAAGAGGACTCTTTCAACCTGGTGCTTTGTGACAACCTACAGGGGTGATATGGGGTGGGAGATGGAGGGAGGTTCACGAAAGAGGGGACCTATGTACACCCATGGCTGATTCATGTCGATGTGTGCAGAAACCAACACAACATTGTCAACCAATTATCCTCCAATTA
This sequence comes from Antilocapra americana, assembly GCA_007570785.1. NCBI lineage: Eukaryota > Metazoa > Chordata > Mammalia > Artiodactyla > Antilocapridae > Antilocapra > Antilocapra americana. Next base: position 30,046,574 of record ML661897.1, on the reverse strand, counting down.
AAAATAGATACATTGTAGAATAATAATAATAAATAGAAGAGGGCTGGCAGGGAGCACAGAGAAAAAAGGCAGGCCTGGCTGGAGCCTGGAGATAGATGGTCTTGCTCTGCACTGGCTGGCATGGGATGGGCCTGGGAGCTGAGAAGGGACGCAGGCCAGTGACATATAGCCCCACCCACCAGGGGAGAAGCCAACCTGATGCCTAATCAGATGAGACACCCCTTCCCAGATCCCCTCATACCTCTATCTTCCCCTCCCAACTCACTGATCTCCCTCCCCTCTCTTCCCAGCCTCTCCCTTCCTAAGATCTCCAGCTGCCCCTGCTGATTTTATAAATGGCCCTGGCAGGAGGTGGGCACCTTGGCTAATTGAATCAGCGCCCACGAGGCAGGAGGCTGGTTAGCATCACAGCTGAAAGGTGGTGGCAGCAACAGCTTGAGTGCAGCCAGCAGGGAGGAGGCTGAGCGAGCAGAGAGGCCTCAGCAGTCTGGGTCTCAGTTTATTCTGAAGCTCCAAGGTGGGGATCCACCAGAGGACCTTGGTCACCCCAGCATCTCTGGGAGCAGGCTTATGGGATGGACCAGAAGTCAACAAGTGCAAGCAAACACACACACACACACACCCTACATATTGGTCCTATCCTCTGGATAAAAAAAGGGAGGCAAAGAGGAAAACAAAGGAATACGAACGATATAGAATATTTGTGTGTGTGTGTGTGCACACAGTTACACCTATCTATGTATACATCTCTGTGTTTGCTAGGCTCTTTGTCTGACTCTTTGTGACCTCACAGACACGGGCAGTAGCCCATCAGATTCCTCTGTCTATGGGACTTTCCAGGCAAGAATACTGGAGTGGGTTGCCATTTTCTTCTCCAGGGGATCTTCCCAACCCCAGGGATCCAACCTGGGTCTCCTGCCTCAAGGTCAGATTCTTTACAGACTGAGCCTCCAGGGAAGCCCATGCTGGGCCCCAGTCATGATGCCATTCTTACCCGCCCTGATGTCATGTCTGCACAGTAATTAGCGAATAAAAGCAGTCTCTAAGTGCCTCGGTCATGGCAGAACATCTCATGGTATTGGCAGCTGTCTCTTGGTCTTACATTGCCCTGTCCCCTTTGAGACCAGGCTGTTTCCTCTCCTATGAATTTGCTCCTTGACAACAGGCTGCTAGAGAAATACTTTAAGGGGGGCTTCACCTCTGTGTTTCCGATTGCAGAGATTCATCCCTGAGGTTCACGCCTGCATGAAGCCATTCCTATACAATCACTCTGTTCAGGAGTCACACAGGTGCAGAGCGGGGCTGGTCCATGGAGGCAACTAGGGAACAAGGCCCAAGTCCAAGGTGATGGTGCCACTGGGGATGGGCTGACCCAGCTCGATGGAGGACCTACCCCATCTGGTCACATCTGAGAGCGACCCTGTGGGCTTAGTCAGCATTCTCAGGACTCTCGCGGCCCCTCCCACTTCCCCAAATGCTCTGCTCCCCCGCCCCCACCAGCTCTCACCCCATCTTTCCCCAGGGCCCCAGTCTACCACTTCCCCTTTCGAGCAAAGCTAGCTTCAGAAGGAAAAACTCCGAAGTTTCAGGATCTCGGCAGAGAGGAGAGAGGCCAGGAGAGAAGCAGTTTTCAACATGGGGTCCCACACTTCTCGGTAGCTGCTAGTCCACAGTCCTCCAAGAGGGACTCTGAGGATCTGAAGGGACCAGCTCTGAAATGCAGATCCTTCCAATTATCCCCCCATTCTTCTGGGCAGTAAATCTTGAAGTTCCCTTCTGCAGGACCAAGCCCCCTCGCGGCACTAGGGCTTAAGCCCCCAGTGGCCTTTTCCACAGGCTAACACTGCCCCCTGCTGGGCTGAGCTAGGGTGTCTGCCCCAAGTACTCATGGAAATTGAAAAAGGACATCCCTGGTGGCTCCCTCAGTAAAGTATTCGCCTGCCAATGCAGGAGACGCAGGTTTAACCACTGGGTTGGAAAGGAGAAGGAAAATGGCAACTCACTCCAGAATTCTTGCCTGGGAAACCCCAAGGACAGAGGAGCCTGGCGGGCTACAGTCCATGGGGTCATAAGAATCAGACACAACTTAGGGACCAAACCACCACCACCATCCTTGCCTGAGAACGCACCAGCTTCACCCCTCGCCTGGAGAGGGAACTACTGAAACCTTTAGAGGCATCAGGCCTCCGTGTTTTCCGAGGCTGGGATGTGGTGAAGGCAAGAGTCAAGGTTCCTGGATGATTTCCCCCTCTGTCTCCAGCCTGCTCACCCATTGCCTCAAATTCCTTTAAAAGGGGGCAAAAGTGTGAGCTGAGATCAAAGGTGCCCACAACCCACATGGGAAGCTGGGCGGTCCATTGGTCTCTATCTTGCTTCCCTCCCAGTTCTAGAGCCCATTTCCAGCTGCTGCTAGGACCCCTTTAGCCGGATAGAGTAAAACCGTGCCTGGGTGCACGGGTGCTCAGTCACTTCAGTCATATCCGACTCTTTGTGACCCCATGTTCCTCTGTCCCTGGGATTCTCCAGGTAAGAATACACGAGTGGGTTGTCATGCTCTTCTCCAGAGAGTCAAGCCATCTTAGCCTAAAACTGTCAGCAACTAAGCTCACCTTCTTCCACAAACCCAAATCTCTCTGCAAAACCCCATTTCTCTGTGTTCCACACCCAGTGTGACTCTAAGATTCACAAGCCCTGGCTCTACCACAGCATTTGGACCCCCAGTCTTTCTGAATTTCCCCTTCCAATTCACCTCACTGTGTCCCCAGTCCATCTTCCAAGTAATCTGACGGCTTACTGACCTAACACAGAGCTCTATGGGATTCTCTGCTTAAAAGCCTGGTCAATGTGATGGCCATGTATTGATAATTTTTGAAGCTAATTAATTGGTTCATGGGGGTTTATTACACTACTCCTCCCACTTTTGTGTGTGTTTGAAATTTTTTATAATAGAAGTTTTAAAAAATAAAGCCTTGTCATTCCTCCTTCCCCTTTAATTAGGCACAAATTCCTGCACAACAGGGTTAGAATCTGCCTTCTCAACTAGATTGCCCCATGTCCCCTCCATTCTTTTTATTTATTTATTTATTTTTAATTGGAGGGTAATTGCTTCACAATATTGTGTTGGTTACTGCCACACATAAACATGAATCAGCCGTAAGTATACATACCTCCAGGCTTCCCCGGTGGCTCAGTGGTAAAGAATCTGCCTGCAATGCAGGAGACACGGGTTTGCTCCCTGGGTTGGGAAGATCCCCTGGAGAAGGGAATGCCAACTCACTCTAGTATTCTTGCCTGGAGAATCCCATGGACAGAGGAACCTAGCAGACCACAGTCCATAGGGTCAAAAAGAGTTGGACATGACTGAGCGACTTAGCAGGCAGACAGGCATACATATGTCTACACCCTCTTGAACCTCCCTCCTACCTTCCCCTCCATATTTAGTACAGAACTCTTTCCTGAGCACGTACATACCTCCCCCAAAGCCTCTACTCACATTCTTCTACCAGGATCCTCTTTTCACATCCCTTCCCACACTTGAAGGGCCACTTTAAGTGCCATCTTTGATACGAAGCCTTTCTTGGTCCCCTAGTGAACAGCTATCTCCGTTGACCCCCAGGCCTTGATTCTCCTCTTGTGAAACTTACATCCCCTTTTGTGATAGACATCTGTGTCCTCATCTCAGCCCACCTCTAGACTATAAGCATCATGAAGCAAAGGGAAGCTTTACAAACAGTGCCCCGTAATACTGGCTGAGTTGGCCAGTAGCAGAAACATACTGACAGCCTTTTCCATGAAAGCAGATTCTGATGAAAGGAGGCTGAACAGAGCCTGCAGGAAAATACTGGGTTGGAACTTTAGGGCCAACCCAACAGAAATACATGGGCCGATGCGGAACTTCAGAACAGGAAGGGCTTTCAGTGCCCAAATGAAGAAACTCCCTCAATTTACAGGCAAAGAGAGTAAGTCTTAGAAAGGCAAGGGGTGAGTCCCATTTCTACTCTTGCCTGTCTTCCATTCCAGGTTTACACACACACACAGCTTCCTCACTATTTTGGGGGTCTTGATCCTACCCTAGCAAAGGGTTGAGCATCTTTCCCAGGGTGCCCTGACTTGCGCAGACCTCTACATCCGTGGCCAGAGGTGGGACCCAGGTGATGCCCAGACGTGGGACCCAGGTGATGCCCAGACGTGGGACCCAGGTGATGCCCAGAGAGGATCCTGCTGCTGGGAGAGGCAGTGTCAGTGGTAACCAGTCGAAGCATCCACCCCCAGCAGGGCTGTGCCTGTCCCATCCCCGCCTCCCACACTCTCATGTTGCACAGAAATATTTCTGAAACGTTTAATGCCACAGAGAAGTCCAAAGCTGGCAGAAAGCAGCAGCCATCCTCCTGTATGCCTGGCGCCAGGGCTGTCCCCTGAAAAGGTGGCCCACACAGACCGAGGAACCAGGGCAATTTGCTGACATCCTTTTGTCCTCTAAATGCCGGAGGTTCCATTTAGGCTGGTGAGGGTGGCAAAAGAAGAGGAAGTGGAGGAGTAGGAGAAGGGCGGTCTCCACAGAGCACTTTTCCTGCCCTCAGATGGTGACTCATGCTATGCACCCTGAAAGGGACAATTCCTCAGACCAGACTAAAGCAGTCAAGCCAAGGTTTTAAGAAGGAATAGAGCAGGGCTCCTGAGATGCAGTGGCCAGGAGTCACCAGCAGAAGCTGGAAGAGGAGGCCTGCCTGCCCCTCCAGCTCCTTCTCACCAGCCTCTAACTTTGGCCCTGCGGGCACAGGACTCCAGCACTGGCATCCCATGGGGATCGCATCTCCTCCACGCTCCATCACTTTGGGCCTTTCTTAAGTACAACATTGTCATACTCGGTCCCCTGTGGCCATCCAGAGGCAGTGAAGTCCTGTCCCACTATGTAGCCATGCTTGAGGCCACTGGAGTCCCTGTCGGCTGTGGCTTGCCTCCTCCAGGCCTCACCCAGGGGCTCCTGCGGGCTGTCATACAGGGCCAGGGCAGCCATCCCCTCGGGCTCATCATATATGTGGTCAGGTCGTGGGTGCGGGTGATCCTCGATGCTGTCGTACAGAGGGTCGGCTGGGGGCTGGGGAGGGACAGCCAGGATGCCCCTCAAGCTCTTCCCCAGGCTCCGGGCCACTGCATCGAAGGGCACGGCGTACTCCCCCTCTAGTCCACGCTGCTGCCGGGGAGCAGGCACTGGGGCAGTGGGCGACGGTGGTGGCAGCGAGTCGTGGGGTCGGGCGTAGGGGCTCTCTGGCCGAGGCAGCACCGCAGGGACTGGGACTGGCTGGGTCTGGGGCCCAGGAGGGGCGGCATTCTTCTGGGCAGAGATGGCCTCTTCCAGGGCCAGGAAGATCTCATTGCCTTGCCTGGTTTCGAATTCAAAGTTGCCCTCTCCTGAGACGCAGCGCCGGCCAGCCTCGAAGGAAAAGGTTACCTGGGTGGGGGAGAAAGCCTATTACTGGGAGGCCAGCTGCCCCTGTACCCAGTTTCCAATCACAAACATGTCACCTTCAACTTCCCTCCGGCCACGGAGCTGCTTGGCCTTCTCCCCAGGCTGCTTCCTCTCCCTCCCTTCAAGTCTTTTCTTACAAACAAACCCCTCTCCTTTTTCCTTCTTCCTTCCATCCGAGTATGAAGACTGGCACAGAGTTCAACCTCCACAAGGCCCACTACTCCCCACCCAGGTCTTCCTCCTCTTTCCTTCTCCCCCACCTCCACCTCCATGTCTCCCTCCCCAGGTTCTCTCCTCCAGTCCCTGGGCTGGGCTGGTTTTCTTCTGCTGGCCTTTATCTGATCTTTTCTCCCTCCTCCATTCTCTCTTCCTTTGAGGGCCCCTTGGCCCTCCCCCGACACTCTCTTTTCTCTCATAGTTCATCCTGCCTCTGCCCTACCCCTGGCAGTCCCTGCTCACCTTATCCCGCCCAAAGCGCCGCAGGAACCTGTAAGGCCATTCATATAGCTGGGTGCCCGACTCGGGGCCGCCCCACAACTCCAGGGCACTCTCCCCAACCAGGAGGGTGTAGGATCCCCGGAGCTGGCATCTCTCACTGACTTCTGTGGGTCTCATGGTCACAGCAAACTCCTTTTGGGGGGTCCCTGGGGAGGAGACACAGTTCATGGGAAAAACAGCCAACCTCTTTCAATTCTGTGTGTGTGCGTGTTCAGTCACTCAGTTGTGTACAAATCTTTGCGACCCCATGGACTATAACCCGCCAGGCTCCTCTGTCCATGGGATTCTCCAGGCAAGAATATTGGAGTGGGTTGCCATTTCCTTCTCCAGGAGATCTTCCTGACCCAAGGATCAAACCTGGGTCTCCGGTATCTCCTGCAGTAGCAGGCAGATTATTCACCACCACTCTAAATAAGCAGGCCAGATCTCCAGAAGAAAGTATTATCGGTGGCTCCATGACCCTGGTGCCTTTGTTCTGAAGGCTTAGCTGCCCTGTGCCAGGTCAGACTCCCCAAGATGCCAGGAACCCCCAGCCCCTCCCCCATCATGCCCTAGCCACGAGCACCCCGACTCTTCTGTGGCCACATCCTTCCTGCTCCCATCGCCAGAGTCACAGCTTTGTCTCCTCCATCTCATCACTAGCCCCCACCCACCTGCCTCCCCATCCCTCCTGCCACAGCTGCAGGTGCTACCCCACCTCCCCAGCTCTCCCTGCCTACCCACCCTCTGCCGAGGCCATGGTGGGGGCAGGGGGGTGGCCCTCCAAGGGGTAAAGCCTGGATGCACCCCTTGCCGTGTGTCTTCCTGCTCTCCCCAGGCAGCCCCCAGAGGGCTAGACAAGAGGACAGGAGAGGGACTGCCTCGTCAGCAAAAAGCTCCCTTGCTGCAGGACACCTTAGATCCAGAGAAGGGAAACCATTCTTTTTACAGAAGATTGCTCAGGTCCCATCAAGGGAGAATTCCAGACCAGCACTTTCACCTGGGTCCCTCAGCCAAGCCCTCTGCCACCAGTGGGGCCTGGATCAGAGGGAGCGGGCCAAGGGTGAAGGGCTGACATTTAAGGCAGGCCAGCCTCCCCAACCTTGGCCCAGGCCGGAAGCGATGCGGAGCGGCTGATAAGCGGCTGGCTGGGGCCAGGGGCAACCACAAGGCAGGAAGACTAGGCCGGCTGCTGGCCAGCCCTCACCTCCTCCCCACCATGCCCTGGAGAGAGCAGTGGGGGGAGAAGTGGGGGCCCCCTCACCTGAGATCGCGCTGCTGTACAATTCATTATCCTCCATGTGGGGCCGGCCACCCTTCCCCTCCAGCCCTGACGGCTCCTTCCGCTGATCCTAGGGAGAAGGCCCAACGTTCACCACCATCGCCATCTCCAGCCCCACCTCTGGCCACCCTAAGCTTTCTTGCAAAATGCACTCAGTCTGCTGCCCCCACCCCCCAATCCCCCCATCTTTATTCTGAATTGGGATCTACACCCCCACTGAAAAAACACCCTCAGCATCCTGACCTTGACTCCCACAACACCTGCCCTTGGCAGGCACCCGGTACCCCACATCCTCTCTGCAGCCCTGGACAACTCACAGGGAAGGCCAGGAGGCAGATGGCCTGTATCCAGTTGCCACGCTCAGTGGTGGGGGCAGCCAGCAGGTACAGGCGTTCCGTGGTCTCCAGGAAGAAGGTGCTCGTGTCCCGAGGACTGCTGGCCTCCCCGCTGGCTTCGGACACCCGCAGGCAGTCATTGAGGCGGATCACCCTCCGGGGGGCCTCTCCCCGGCGTGGCTTCTCTGAGCCCTCCTGTAGCTCCAACCGGGCCAGTGCGCAGCCTGAACCTCCGTACAGTGCAGCCCCAAACCGGCGCCATTTCTGCCCCCAGATGGAGAGATGGTGACCAGCGGGGAGAGGAGTATCCCAGGGAGAGACATAGGGAAAGATCACAGGAGACCCAAGGAGGCAGAGGGCCTAACACAGGCCTTAAGAGTTAGCATGTGTTGAAGATGCACCCCAAGTGACCCAGAAAAAGGCCTCCAGTGACAGCAGGGAGGAAGCTGGAGGCAAAAAAGAAGGCACAGGGGTGAGTCCCATGAAGACAACTGTAGGGAGACTGGGCAAGCTCAACACGGAATCCCATGTGAGAGGCAGAAAGAATATAAGTCCTGAAGCCCAGAGGGGGCGAGGAGGGCAGCCTGAGAGCCCACACTGGGAAGCTCCTCTTTCTGCACGAGGCCCCACAGAAGGCCCTGTACCCAGGAACTTGCAGACTCTCCTGAACCTTCCTGATTCATGCCCTGAGGCCATGAGAGGGACATAGAGAGACAGGAACCCTGGGGTGGGTCCCCTGAGGGAAGGAGGACTTCCCTATTCAAAGAGGCTAAAAGAAGGAAAACGAGCTTAGACACAATGGGGCCCTGGCTCCCAGAGACCCCGGCTCAAGTTCAAAAGCAGCCAAATGCACCACACTGGGCAGGAAAGGAGGAAGGAACCTCCACGGCCATCCCAAATTATCCCCTCTCCTGTGCCGACAAGTCCCTCCCAATGTGTCGCAGTGAGGAGAGGTCGCCACAGAACAAGGAAGAGTCAGAGTCTTCTGGTATCCCCTCCTCCTGGGTCACAGCTGTCAGCAAAGGCCATGATGTGGAGGCTGCTCAAGGGAGTAAGCGGCTGCTAAGGAATGAGCTCTCCCAAGCTTATGTTCCGCGCCCAGTGTGGTAGATGGCAGTCTCCATCATCCCCTAAGGGTTTTGGAACATTCCAGGGCCTCCTCTCCTCTCCAGGGAGTCTCTAGAACCCCACCCTCCACCACCTCTCAGTCCAGCCCCAGACCATCGGTGCTCTTCCTACCTTCCCAAAAGTGTGCTGCTGCTGGAGGTACAGGAAGCCCTGCTTCACCACCACATCCTCCATACTCGCAGCATCCCGGGGCCCAGAGCTCCAGTTCTCCCCTTCCACACCCACCCTCTCTCACTCCTCTCTGCCCTATGTTCCCCCTTCTCTCAAGTTCATTTCCTCTCTGCCTAGAGTTTTCTGCACTGTTCTCGTCTGCTTGATGACGACAGGCAGATAGGCCCTGTGGTTTCTTGCTCTGTGTGTGTGTGTGTGTGTGTGTTTTCTTTTTGACGAGTGGGTTTCACATTCAAGCTTCCTGCATTTTCAGTAAGTAAGAGAGAGACTTTCCAAAAAGCCCAACTCTAGTGTTTCACTGAACACAGTTCAGGGACAGAGGCCAGCGGGGGAGGTCATCAACACAGGGTGGCTAAGCCTCTGGAACAGAGACCCAGAAACAAAAATTTGACAGTAAAACCAGGAGCTGAAGGCTCCACCATGCTCAGGCTGGATGGTTAGCATGAGATCTGAGAAATCAACCAACCCAACATCTTCCTTTAAAAATGAGGAAACTGAGGCTCAAGGAAAGGCTGAGGGACAGGTTCAAGGTCACCAAACCGGAAACCAGGTCTCTCAACTCAGCAGGAGCTGAGCCACAGAGGCCCACTAGACATGTTAGCCTCAGTACTTTCACACACTCTGCTGAAATGGTTTCCCTCTGTGGGGACACTCCTTGTCCACCCCAACGACACACACCACCTCCTGAGCTTCTAGAAACACGAATATCTCCACACTGAAGCATGCTACACTCCCCTAGCACATCTCAACTGTCGGAGTCCACCTTCTTTCCAGCCTTTGTGAGCATTGTAAAGACACTTGAATTCTATCTGGAGGTTATCTTTTAAGTTACAATAGCAAACTCTCATATTAAAAAAAAAAAATGTTTCATAGTTATCAAATGTGCTTCACAGTTACCAAAGGTTCCAGACACACTTTCTACCCTTGGAAGAAGGAAGGGAAGGTATGAACCTACCTGTTTGCAAGTCTCCTAAAGTCACAAGGCAGAGGAGGAAGTACAAGGGTACCTGATCTTTTAATTGAACAGTCTTTTTATTGCTGATCCAGAAACCAAAGGGGAACCAAGGATGCTGCGAGGACATGGGCTGCAGTCCATGGGGTCAGAGTCAGACACGACTGAGTGACTCAACAACAACAACAGATGGCGCTAGTGGTAAAGAACCTGCCTGCCAGTTCAGGAGAAAAAAGAGGCGTGAGTTGGATCCCTGGGTCTGGAAGATCCCCTGGAGGAGGGCGTGGCAACCCACTCTAGTAATCTTGCCTGGAAAATTCCAAGGACAGAAGAGCCTGGTGGGCTGCAGTTCATGGGACCACAAGAGTCAGACATAACTGAAGCAGCTTAGCACGCAAATGAAGTCTAGACTCCATGCAAGAAGATACTTAGGGGAAATCTAAGTGCCTCAGAGAATATCTAACTTTGGGCCAGATGGCTTAGAGAAGCAATATGACAGAGGCATGGTGCGTTAATATTGGGAAAAACAGAGAATTAGACTAGCACTCTTGGGGTAACCCCATAACGGGTGTTTATGTAACTGAGCCATTTCCTCTACCACAGGGGTTCGGTCGTCTTGGGGAAAAGAGCAGAGCAGAGCACTGCTCAGACCTTCTGCTGTACATGCCATGTGCTTTACCAAAACAGCTCAAAACATGAGCATTATGGGCTCTGGGAGGAGAGGACTGAGACACGAAAAGCTCATGACACTCAGTCCAGCTGCCTGGATTCGAACAGGTGGATCCAGAAACGAAAGGGGAACCAAGGATGCTGGTGGGAGGGGGAAGGGGGACGGCTTGAGAAGGGATTAAGAGTATGGAAACAGGTGGCTTATTCCATCTCTCTGGGCTTCCCTGGTGGCTCAGTGGTAAAGAATCCACCTACCAATGAAGGAGACATGAGTTGGATCCCTGGAGTAGGAAACGGCAACCCGCTCCAGTATTCTTGCCTGGAGAATTCCATGGATAGAAGAGCCTGGAGAGCTACAGTCCATGGGGTTGCGAAAGAGTCTGACTTGACTTAGTGACTGAACAACAACAATTCCATTTCTCCAGCCCCTTAGGGGAGGCAACATCACCTGGGGGCTGCATAGACTGTGGATGACTCAGCATCTCCTTAGGGAGTGAGAAAAGAAAGGCTTCGAAGGCCATCCTGGGGGTTGTCAGAGCAGTGCCTTTCACGCGCTAATGTGCAAACCTGGTTAAAACTGCAGATTCAGATGCAGTAGGCCTGGCATAAGACCTGAGATGCTGAAGTCGCTGGTGGTGGACCAGACCTGATTGAATAGCCATACAAAGGATCCTCCCTCCACCTCTCTGATCACCTTCCCAGGTCAACTGGATGCATTCCACTCAGAACCACAGGGGGGCGCCCGAGCTTCCCAGATTACTTGGAAACTATTTAATCCCTGGTGGCTCAGACCCTAAGGAATCTGTCTGCAATGCTGGAAACCTGGGTTCGATCCCTGGGCTGGGAAGATCCCTTGGAGGAGGGCATGGCAACCCCCTCCAGTATTCTTGTCTGGAGAATCCCCGTGGACAGAGGAGCCTGGCAGGCTGCAGGCTATCGGGGTCCCAAGGAATCAGACACAACTGAGCAATTAACACAGCACACATTTAAACCTGGAGGCCTGAGCCCTAGGAATTTCGGATACCCCGCCCACCCCCATGCCATCCCTTGCCTATGGGAGCGGGAAAAGTCCTTTTTTTGTGGCTGCTTGCCACAGGCGTGAACTCAAAGCAACCCCTACTTTTCCTGGCAGGACTTGTGGGGACCCTGCAGAAAAGGACTAACCCCAGTATTTTCTGCCTGGCCACAGGCAAACCCTATGAGCAGGGACCCAAAAGGACACAGCAGAAGGGCAGAGAGCCAGAGGCCCTTAGATGACCCAGGCACCAAAGATAGGAAGAGAAAGCAACAAAAAGGCATGGGTGGAGGGCGGGGTGCCCCAGGCTCCTTTTTGCTTTTATTGGCAAGAAAGGGACACCCTGCACCTCATTTGTGTCTCAGTAGAAGCCACAGGATCCTTTCCTTTACAATGGTTTCTCTCAGCTGGAGTTAGGAAGAAATCAGGAGATCAGGGCTTCCAAGAATTTGGCGGCTTTTTGTTACTATTCTCACCAGTGTTTAGCAACCAAATCTCTAATACAAAAGGACTTCTGGGCTTGTCTTTTCTACAGAAAGGGGACAACTTTCTGTAGAACTGGTGCGAAAAGACTCTCTGAGGAGATAACAATTGAACAAATGAGACTGATTCCTTGGGCAGGTTTAGAGATTAGGCAACCCCCAGAGCATGAATGGCTGGGGAGGGCTGGGGGAGAGTGCTACCCCAAGGGCAACTCTGGACAGCAAAGAAGCAACAGCAAGAAGGTATAGAATGGTGGGCAGGGAGTTGGTGGGGGCCAGAGAATAAAGGAGGACTGAGCACAGAAATAAATTGGGGGGGGGGGGGAACGGAGTGTTCATAAAAGCATCCTTGCCTTCTCCCACCCCAGTTGTTCCTGTCGGTCGGGGAGGAAGGATTTGTCTCTTGAGTTTCATTCCTAGTCCTCACTCTCCATTAAGTATATCATTATTAACATAATAATATTACTTAACACTGGCATAATACTCCTTAATGGTCAAACTCCTAATGTTCTCCTGAGAGCCCCAAATGCACTCTAGGATGAGACTGAGATAGGAAGAATTTAGGTTAAAAGTTATTTTTTTGAGCATCTCCTCTGTGCAGAGGTAGCAGGGACACAGCATAAACAAGACATTCGCTGTTGTTTTCCAGTTAGTCAGTCTTGTCCAACTCTTTGCAACCCCATGGACTGCAGCACGCCAGGCTTCCCTGTCCTTCATAATTTTCTGGAGTGTGTTCAAACTCATGTCCATCGAGTCAGTGATGCCATCCAACCATCTCGTCCTGTTGTCCCCTTCCCTGTTTTCATTGTGGTTCCCTTCCCTTTTTAAAAACATTTCTTTACTTGGCTGCGCCAGGTGTTAATTGCGGCAGGATCTTGGATTTTCATTACAACATACAAGATCTTTATTTGCAGCATGCAAACTCTTAGTTGTGGCATGTGGGTTCTAGTTCCCTGACCAGGGATCAAACCCAGGCCCCCTGCAGTGGGAGGATGGATCAGTCACTGGACCGCTGTTACCGAGTCCAAGCTCACTCTGCTAGCCACAGGACAGGCCAATGAATCTGAGAGACAAGGTGTCGAGACAAGGAATACAACTTTATTCGGGGAGCCGGCTGATTGAGAAAAAGGTGCCTCAAAATGACCATCTTGTCTGGGTCTGGATGCCAGGTTCTTTTATAGGTCAGAAAGCCATGAGGAACTAAAGTCAAAAGACAGATTAGAGAGAAAGGCAGTGGCAAAGGAGAGATGTTTGGGTCTTCCGTATTGCAAAATACCTCCAAGAGAGTGTGTGTTCATGCTCAGTCGTGTCCAGCTCTTTGCAATCCCATGGACTGGAGACCACCAGGCTCCTCTGTCCATGGGACTTTTCCAGGCAATCATACTGGAGTGGGTTGCCATTTCCTTCTCCAGGGGATCTTCCTGTCCCAGGGTTAGAACTCCCAAGTCACCAGCATTAGAGGCTGATGCTTTACCACTGCGCCACCTCTTGGAAACAATTTGCAAGCCTTGGGAAGGGGTGTGTTCATCTCTTCTATTCACAGGTGGGCAGGAACAGATTAGCTCTCATTGAGCTGAACAAAAGCACTGTAGTTTACAGTCAAGCAGAGGGGCGGGGTCCTCTGAGGCAAGCTATTAAGTATGATTATAATAACAAAAGCAAGGAAAAGCAAGTCAAAGAAAGTTTCCAACAGCGACTCAGTTGGCTTCTCTGCAACACCACCAGGGAAGTTCTTGCGTTTTCTTTCTAGCTGGAGACTCAGATGACGAAAAATCTAAATACATAAATAGTTTCGAACAAACCATGACCAGTGCTGTTGGTGTGACAGTGATGGGGGGAGGGGACAACTTTCTGTAGAACTGGTGCGAAAAGACTCTCTGAGGAGATAACAATTGAACTAAGACATCAGATAAGAGGAAACCAGCCACTTAAAGATCTGAGGGGGAAACACTGCAGGCGTAAGTTCCTTTGGGGGCAAAGGCCCCGAGGCAGGAACAGCTGGATGTGAAGAAGTGCAAGAAGGGCAGAATGACCAGTGCTTTGCAAGCCAGAGGGGACTGGGGACAGATGGTCCTATCACATGGCCTTTCAGGCTACAGGAAGATTCCAAATGTATTCTAAATGTAATGGGAGGCCACTTGAGGATTTTAAAGCAGGGATGTGAATGATCTGATTTATGATATTAAAAGGGTGTTCTGCAGCTATAGGGAACATGGGTTGTCAAGGGGCAAGATCAGAAGCAGAGAAAGCAAGGATTCTATTATCTCAGCACAGCAGACAACTGAAGGTGGTCTGGATCAGGGTGTTAGTAATGATGAGTGGCCAGATTTGGGTGTGTACTGGACTTGCACATGGACTGGCTATGAGGGACTGTTGAAACACTAGACTATCATTTACTGAAAAGGGGAAGATAGAGGGAGAGAAACAGGTCGGGGGAGGGTTGTTGGTGGGGGAGGATTTGGGTCTGACCCCACAGGGAGCTGTTACTTCTACTCCATCAGGCAAGTAGGAAATTGGAAGACTACCCTGTTGCAATCATCACTCCAAGAAGACATCAAGGAAGCACCTGACCCACCACCCCTGCTCTGTACCCTCAGGGAGCTGAAATGCTGGAAAACAAAAACAGAAAAATCCCACATCTCAAAGGCTAGACTTGTCAGAAGCAACAGTCAAAAGTTCTGTCTTCAAAGTTCTCTCTGAGTGACTCTAATTGGCAGTGAGGCTAAAGGCAAAGGAGAAAAGGAAAGATAGCCATCTGAATGCAGAACTCCAAAGAACAGCAAGGAGAGATAAGAAAGCCTTCCTCAGTGATCAATGCAAATAGAGGAAAACTATAGAATGGGAAAGACCAGAGATCTCTTCAAGAAAATTAAAATTATCAAGAGAACATTTCATGCAAAGATGGGCACAATAAAGGACAGAAATGGTATGGACCTAACAGAAGCAAAAGATATCAAGAAGAGGTGACAAGAATACACAGAAGAACTATACAATAAAGATCTTCATGACCCACATAATCATGATGGTGTGATCACTCACCTAGAGCCAGACATCCTGGAATGTAAGGTCAAATGGGCCTTAGGAAGTATCACTACAAAGCTAATGGAGGTGATAGAATTCCAGTTGAGCTATTTCAAATCCTAAAAGATGATGCTGTAAAAGTGCTGCAACTCACTAAGCCAGCAAATTTGGAAAATCCAGCAGTGGCCACAGGACTGGAAAAAGTCAGTTTTCATTCCAATCTCAAAGAAAGGCAATGCCAAAGAATGTTCAAACTACTGCATAATTGCACTCATCTCACACGCTAGCAAAGTAATGCTCAAAATTCTCCAAGCCAGGCTTCAACAGTACGTGAACTGTGAACTTCCAGATGTTCAAGCTGGATTTAGAAAAGGTAGAGGAACCAGAGATCAAATTGTCAACATCTGCTGGATCATTGAAAAAGCAAGAGAGTTCCAGAAAAACATCTACTTTTGCTTTATTGACTACTCCAAAGCCTTTGACCCTCTGGATCACAACAAACTATGGAAAATTCTTAAAGAGATGGAATACCAGACCACCTTACCCGCCCCCTGAGAAATCTGTATGCAGGTCAGGAAGCAACAGTTAAAACTGGACATGGAACAACAAACTGGTTCCAAATCAGGAAAGGAGTATGTCAAGGCTATATATTGTCATCCTGCTTATTTAATTTATATGCAGAGTACATCATGCAAAATGCTGGACTGGATGAAGCACAAGCTGGAATCAAGATCACCAGGAGAAATATCAATAACCTCAGCTATACAGATGACACCCCCCCCTTATGGAAGAAAGTGAGGAAGAACTAAAGAGCCTCTTGATGAAAGTTAAAGAGGAGAATGAAAAAGTTGGCTTAAAACTTAACATTCAAAAAACTAAGATCATGGCACCAGTCCCATCACTTCATGGCAAACAGATGGAGAAACAGTGGAAACAGTGACACACTTTACTTTCTTGGGCTCCAAAATCACTGCAGATGGTGACCGCAGCCATGAAATTAAAAGACACTTGCCCCTTGGAAGAAAAGCTATGACCAACCTAGACAGCATATTAAAAAGCAGAGACATTACTTTGATGACAAAGGTCTGTCTAGGCAAGCTATGGTTTTTCCAGTAGTCATGTATGGATGTGAGAGTTGGACTATAAAGCTGAGTGCTAAAGAACTGATGCTTTCCTGGTATCGGAGAAGACTCTTGAGAATCCCTTGGACTGCAAGGAGGTCAAACTAGCCAATCCTAAAGCAAATCAGCCCTGAATATTCATTGGAAGGACTGATACTGAAGCTGAAACTCTAATACTTTGGCCACCTGATGTGAAGAACCGATTCATTGGAAAAGACCCTGATGCTGGGAAAAATTGAAGGCAGGAGGAGAAAGGGTCGACAGAGGATAAGATGGTTGGATGGCATCACTCACTCCATGGACCTGAGTTTGAAAGCAAGCTCAGGGAGTTGGTGATGGACAGGGAAGACTGGGGTGCTGCAGTCCATGGGGTTGCAAAAAATAGGACAGGACTGAGCAACTGAACTGAACTGAGCTTAACTAGCATACAGAACCCTGGCTGCAAGGAAGTCTGGGTAATGTAGTTTTTAGATGCCCTACCTCTACGAATCAGGAAGACACACTCTCTGGAAGACACACTCGGAGGAGGACGAAGGTTGAAATGAATGCTGAGCACCAGTCCTCCTGATCCTAACCAGAAAGTGTGTGTGTCATTCACTACTAACATACAACCTATACTCAGAATTCAGATAAAATCTAATCCGGGGACCATGACTGGAAGCCAGAGTGGGACCTAATGGAAAACAGGATCTATCTTTCCTAGTGGGAAAGACTGGAATTGGTCTCAGCAGGCAAGGCCTGACCTGACCTCACCCAGAGTGATGGCTTTTCCACTCAAGACTGAACCCAGGGATCCTAAAATCCCTTTATCTCTCCCCACCACCACCTTCCCCAGCTTCTGACCACTCTTAGGAAGCAGCCTAGACAGCTGATTAAGATGACAATTGATTGGGGAAGATCGGAACCGTGCCTTCTGCGTCTATCCATGATTACCATTACCTGGCGGTTATTTCCATGAATGTTTAGCGTGGAGAAAAGGATAGAAATGGAAACAAGGAGATTTGGGTTGCTGGTAAAACCTAGGATCAGAGAGCAATAACCCCTGTCCACTGGAGCAGAAATCCAGAAGGACACAAATTCGTCGGCAGTGGAAAGCGAAGAAGAACGCAGGCGTCCTAAGGGGGCGGTGGGCGCACCGGAAGAGCCCCCGGGGGTGTGGTGTGGCGTGGTGCGGTGTTACAGCAGAGGCGCGGCCGCAGCCGGGTGAGGGGCGTCGGGGGCACGACGCGAGGACACTTTTGAAGGGATGAATCCGTCAGGTGCAGGGGTCGGGGTGGGGACAGGTCCTGGTCCCTCCGGGAGCCCTCGCCAAGCCGATGAGCTGAGGCAGCGCCGCCCCCCGCCGCCGCTCTCGCCGGCCCGCCGGAGCGAGCGCGGCCCCTTTAAAAATCATGTAAACAAAGCTTTGTTCCCCCGGCCCCCTCCCCTCGCGCCCCCCGGTCTGCTCCCTCCTCCACCCGCCTCCCGCGTCTCCGGGCCGCTGACGTTGCCGCGCCTTTACGCCGTCCCAACGGCGCTGCGCATTCTCCAACTGCGGCCCCTGCCGCCCGGGCCTGCGCAGCCGGGCGGCGCTACGCCGCGAGCGCAGCGCGACGAGCCCCCAGCGCGCAGGCGCAGCGGCGACGGCGGCGGCGGCGGCGGCCCGGCCGAGGTGCGCGTTGGGGGGGAGGGGGGGCCGCAGAGGAGCATGAATGGAGCAAAATGGCGGATCATGTGCAGGTGAGAGGAGCTGCGGGGGAGGGGGCGGCCGCGGAGAGGGGGGAGTGGGGGCGCACGCGGCCCGAGGGGCTCGGGCAGGGTCGGGGCTCGCCGGGCCCGCGCCGCCGCCGCTCGGGGCTCCGGAGACGCCGCCCCGTCCCGGAGCCCTGGGGCCTTTCCCGCCTCCCGGGCCGGGGGCCTCCTCCATCCCCTCCCACCCGGTCCCACGGCTCTCGCGCGGGGCCGGAGGTTCAGGGATCCGCGCTCGGCGGGCACAGCCTACATCGCTTATCAGTGCCTGCCCTCACGCTGGAGGGAGGCCTCCCGCAAGTCCTCAGTGCCCCCCAAGACGGGGGCGGTAGGGAGACCCCTTGCCGACTCTGTCCTAAGGGGCACTTCCCCGTCACACCCGCCGGCCCTAAACAGATAACAAAAAGAATACCTCGCACAGATCAATCTGGCTCTACCGAGTCTTTCCCGCCGCCTTCCTCTTCTCGCCCCCGAGCATAAGAGACCCCCTCCCTCCTGCCTTCTTCCCCGCTCCCACGGATTCGCCCATCACTCTCCCACTCCTGATCGCACAGCCCGCAGGGCCGAGCTCCCCGATCCTCCAAAATGGGTGCTCAGGCCTGGGCCCGCCCTCCCTCCGGTCCCCCTATCCCCAGTGAAGGAGTTGAGTGCCCACACCTCCTCTGAAACGCGGGGTGGAGGGGGTGTGTCTGAATCGAGAGCTGCAACGTTGGGTGCAGACGTTTGCTCTGGAGGGTCCCCATGGGGCTGCAGAGCTGCCCCGGGCGTGCTTTGGGCCCAGGCCACTTTTCTTCAAAGACATGGCACAGGCCCTAGGAGGGGACAAACCCTTAACCGCTCCTAAAAGTAGCTGGAGGTGTCAGGGTTATTTCTTGCAAACTCGATAAAGTTTTTCCTTTCTGTGCCTTAGATCCAATAATTTTATGACACAGTTATTGTTACGGTTATATTGTCAGAATACTGTGGATTTTCTAGGTAACCGCACGGGTTTTGTGTTGTGGGAAGTAGAAAGTAGAGTATAGCAAGTGTGTCTCCTTATTTTGCATATTGTATAGTTATCATTCCTCAAGTAAAAAGGAGAATCTTCTCACGTTTTGTCTACAGGAACTGGGGTGGTGTGGCTTCTGTCAAGTTTCTTTGGGAGAGAAGAGGCTAAATAAATTCTCAGGCCAGGGATCAGTAGAGTAAATCTTTGAAGGGGGAGGCACAAGTTATCAGGACAGAATTACATAGAAAATTATAACCACAGATGGAAGACCATAGTTTTGTATTTGAAAGCCAGTATCAGTAGCGTGATTCAGAAGTAGCAATAAAACTTGATACAAAGTGATAATACTAATACTGTAGTTTCTTCAGTTTTATAGCAACCATTTCTAAGAAGCATGTAGGACTTTTATGTGATTTTTTTTTTTCTTTAATTCTTCCATCCTAAAAGAGTAGATAGGCAAGAACTACTTATGTCATTTTGAGAAAACCGAAGCATAGAATTGATGTTAGATTTATTTAGGAAGTAGATTGGAGGCTTCTGACTTTGGGCCCCATGCTCTTATCTATTGGGGAAATAAAAAAGTAGTATCAGAGAGCATTCCAGAATATGATTTGAATAGATAGCCTTTCCGATGATGTTTTGGAAGACAGAAAGTTCCTATACTTTTATGAATATACATCTGTCTTATCTCTTGCAAAGAAGTCTCTCCATGTGATCTCTCCCACATTTTGAATCAAAAAGGTTGTCATTCCTCACCAGAGGAATATCAAAATGAGTTCAAGCAATCTTCATAGCACTTGCGTCTCAAGGGAGGGTCTGCCTTAGTAAGGAGTTTTTTTTTTTTATCCACCCATCCCAATATAAAAATCTACCAAAGTAAGAACATACTGACTTTTCAAAACAAAGAGGACTAGGCCAGTTCAGTGCTTTATTTGATTTCAGAGAGTTATAGTATGTTGCTCTCTAAATTAGTGGTCTTTTTAACAACCAGATGAGTCTGTGAAGGAATTTTTTCTCTTTATGCTTTTCTTTGTTAGACCTCTAGATTACTTTTAGTTTTGGATACTCGGAGACTTAAACATGTACTTTATTGTAGCAGAAAACTTTTTCAAGAAAAAGATAAATTCTCCCCTGTGTGGAACGAGTAAATAAATGAAAAGATTAAGGACAAATCAGAAGTGCTCTGAGGGGCAGTATTTTTCAGAAAACACTATTGGAATATTAAGTTTAAAAAAGTCTGCCACTGATTCAAAACAGTGATTATTTGAAAGCTTCATGTGTAGTTCTAAATAGTTGAGTCATTATGTAGCTAGTGCTTTCCTGAACCACCAGGGCGAGCAGTTTCGTGTTGTTTTTTCTATTGACACTAAGTGTCATATGATTCTTAGGCTGGAGTCCTGAGCATCTCTTCTGATAAGTATTTAATGGAAGTCACAAAGCGATAGTAATGGAAAATTACAGTATTTGATTTGTCTCTTAGCTCTGTTGATGTCAGTAGTCAAGTCTCTTCAGAAGGGAGACTTGTAAGAACCTCCTTGTTGTGATAAGTTTCTTACTCTTGATCTTAGAGGACTTTTATCTAACACCCACCAAGGAGGCAGTGATTGTTAAAAAATCAAACTCACTTGTATTTATCTTCATAAAATGAATGATCCTCCTTCCATTTTTAAAAAACATATTAAGTTAGATGAAGATAATGAGGCTTTGGTATTTTCACCTGCTGGCTAGTTATTGTAAAGAAATGAAAGTTAGCTTAGTATACAATGGTAACAGAAAAATTAAGAAGGATCATCAGATGTTAGTTTTAATAATGCTAGCTGATATCCAGGCTCTTGAGAGAAAAAGGAAAATGTATATGATATAATTGGATATTAAGTATATTATTTAACATATAAATCTATGTAAATATGGGACTTCCCTATAGCTCAGAAGGTAAAGAATCTTTCTGCAATGCAGGAGACCCTGGTTCGATCCCTGGGTCAGGAAGATTCCCTGGAGAAGGAAATGGCAACCCACTCCAGTATGGACAAAGGAGCCTGGCGAGCTTCAGTCCATGGGGGTCGCAAAGAATCCTACATGACTGAGTGACTAATACACATGTAAATATATTAAATGAATGACAATTCTGGGGTTTTGCTGAATTTATTCTATTGTTATCCCGGGTCTTACTCAGACTCTTACAGTATTATTTACTAGTCTTTGCATTATGACTGAGTAATAACAGAAAATACAGTTTTCACACAGTCATATTTGTTTAAATATTGACCACCACTGTAACTCTAGGGGTCAAGAAGAATCATTAAAACTGGCAGGTTAAAATTTAACAGAGTGCAAAAGTCTAGCCCGTTTAAAGGAAAAGATAGTTGTCTTTTTAGCTTTTAAAAACATGCAAGGAAACATGAAGGACTATGGGTGATTTATTTTGAGAAGAGAATTCTGTACAACTTTGGAGAATTTTAAAAGGGGAAAAATAGTTACTTTTGTAATTTTCTTTCAGTTAAACTGATACCATAAGGGCTTATTGTGCCGAAAGCCCTTTGCTGTGCTGGGAACTGCAGAGGATTGGGGACTGAAAAAGATACTGGGGCCAGACTGCTGAGGTGTCAGACTCTGGTACTGTCTTGGGCAGGCTTTGGAAGTGCAAGTGGATAGAACTAATACACTGATTGCAAAACGTGCTACATTTGTGTTGGATCATACGAAATAGCTACATATTCCCTCTCTCACCCCAGCTACCTCTCCTGTGGATTTGTACAGATAACATGTCTGTATTTTAGATGGACACCTTTATATGTACTTGATAGTTCTGACAGTGTTATTACCTCTTGTGAGAAAAGCCTTCGGAAGAATTAAGAGTTGTCTACATACATGTGATATCATTCAGACACGCAATAAAACAAAGTATTTCTATAATGGAATCTCTAATTTAGATGGAGGTAGGAAAAAGCATGAAGAAGATCCCTCCCTGTTGTGTATCTTACAGATAAATTAACTTCCGTTTGATCCCAAAATTTATGTTCATAACCACCAGCTGTATTTTCTTTGTTCTTGGTTGAGTTTGGAACACGCTATTGTACCACAGCCCTTCGCAAGGTGAAAGTTGCCAGTTTAAACCAATAAGCTGATGTGTCTGTAGGTACAACTTCCAAGGCTACTTTGCTCACTTTTGTATATGTAAGAAAGAGAGTATTTAGATATTGCATCATTTTTTTTTTCTTCTTCTTTTAAACACCAAATATATATTATCTCACAGATAATTCTCAGAGTCAGGAATCTGGGAGTGTCTTGACTAGATGGTTCTAGTTGAGGGTCTGGTTGTCAGGCTGTCAGCCGGGGCTGTGGTGAACCTCCAGGCTTGACTGAGGATGGAGAACCTGTTTGCACGCTCACCCACACGCTCATTGGCAGGCGGTAGTTACTTAGGAGGAGGGTGGGTGGGGGCCACAGTGCCTCACTGGCTGTTGTCTGGAGATTTCAACTCTTCACCACGCTGACCCTTTCTAGGATGTAATTTTTAAGGACTTCTTTTTTACATTATGTAATGATGTCTGCTATGTATAAGTGACCCATCTTTGTTAGGTGGTGTTTTTTTTTTAAGCCTCTTATTGAAATATTCCTTCAGACAGATACTGAAGTCTTTAATTTTTCAGCCTGTTCACAGAGTGTACACTCTTGTAACCAACACCCAAATCCACGATGTTTTCAGTGCCTCAGAAGTCCCTCTGATGGCCCCCTCTACAACTACCCACACATACTTCCTCCTGAGGGTAATTACTGTCCTGTCATTTGATTTTTAAGTATGCTTTTAGAAGTCCAGTTCTGGAAGGCCTATCCATGAGAACTTGAACTTCACAGCCAGGGGAAAGCAGCATAGAACACTGGTTCTTCAGTTTTGGGGGGACTTTGTCTGTTTAAGAATGTAGTAGAAGCTATGTGATCTCTAGGGAGGTAAAGTACATCTGTGTAAAAATTTGCCTACAATTGCAAGCTATTTGAGAACTTGAGTTTAAAGATATATTCCTTTTTAGATGAAACACCTATCATATTTTATTGAGAAACTGATTTATAAATCTTTCTCAAGCTAGTTTAGGGTCTCAGTGTATATTCCTGGAGAGTTATATGCAGGTTGAATTTTTAAATTACTGAATTTTTGAGGATGATGAAAAACAATGACTATTAAGCGTTTAATGTCCTGTCTTACACACATGCAAGGAAGTACAAGATACGATGTCCTATTTTCAGGGGCCTTGCATGGTAATTAGATACTGAACTGGATTGAGTTGTGAATTTGTACAATTTGTTGACATTGTTTTTGTCAACATATCCCTGAATGAAGGAACTGTTGCTTCCATCACCTTTACCCCATACCAGTACATCTGAGTTTGTGCCTTACTCTGAAAGTGAGTGACTCATGGTGGAAGGAAATTTTCAATGAAATGAGATTGGTACCCAGGAGTCCATATCAAAATCTTGGAGAAAGGAGAGGAAATATCAAAAATTGAGTCTTAAGTGTATCTGATATTTGCATCCATGGCTCCTCACCCCTTCATACATGTTTGTGCACACACACACAAAGACACACATACACACTCATACTGTCATGAATGGAAAGGACACATTTGAGAGAGGGCAGGCTTGGAAAGGTCATGCTAACACTGATTGGACTTTTAGCTTCTAACTATTTTACATGATCTCATTTAATGCTCACAGCCACTCTACATGGTAGGTATTATAGAGATCATAGTGATGTTCCTTGAAATAGGCTGATGAAAGGACCTGGTATCCCTAGAACACTAGAGAGCTGTTGGAATATTTAGGTTACAGTGTGGTGGTGGTTCTTGCACACCTTACTGGTGGGGGAACTTGGCTGGGGGTAAGCAAAAGGGTGATACAAACATTTACGGAATACCTGTTAACGTTCCAGCACCATGCTAAGCCCCTTGATATGGGTTAATGCCATTTAATTAGGCAACTCATTTAGTCTCCTTGAACCTGAATTAGGTGCTCTCTTAAGTCCCTTACAGGCTTCCCTGGTGGCTCATATGGAAAGAATTTGCCTATAGTGCAGGAGACCCAGGTTCCATCCCTGGGTCAGGAAGATCCCTTGGAGAAGGGATTGGCAACCCACTCCAGTATTCTTGCCTGGAGAACTCCATGGACAAAGGAGCCTGTTGGGCTACAGTCCATGGGTTGACAAAGTCCGACACAACTTAGCAACTAGCACTTAAGTCCCTTACAGGCTTCCCAGGTGGCACTAGTGGTAAAGAATTGCCTGCCAACGTAGGAGGGGCAAGAGACGTGGATTCGTTCAATCCCTGGGTTTAGAGCATCCCTTGGAGGAGGAACTGGCAACCCACTCCAGTATTCTCACCTGGAAAATCCCATGGACAGAGGAGCAGGGGGGCGGGGGGGGGGGTGGGGGGGGCAGTCCATAGGGTCACAAAAAGCCGGACACGACTGAGCACACACACACACTTAAGTCCCCTATACTTTCAGCATTCTGCTAGGATTTCTAGTTGTCATCCTTACCATTCTCTCCCAAATAAAGTACCATCTTCTCAATTCATATGTACACTGTCATAAATTTTCCTAAGATATTTATGCACATAATTATATTTCCATTTCATCTATCTTAAATATGCCTTCCTCTCCCCCACGTACCAGTTTTTGTTGGGGAATGTGAGGACTAAATGTGTAGCATGTCTCACAAATTGAGCCCTTTTATACCGCAGATAATAAGTAAAGTGCTCACTTAAGCAGTAAGCAGTGAAGGACATTTTCTGTGGTGCCAAGAAATTAACAATATTAGTCAGATGTTGATGCTTGTAGCCTAAAAAATGATTATCACTTAAAGTCCCTGGGTTTAAGCCTTTCTCAGAGAAAAACTTAAGATGAAAAGCAATCAAAAGCTTTCTTATACGTGGGGAAACAATTAGATTAATTAAATATTCTTGTACAGTATCAGGAAGTTGTGATCCTATTGCTGTGGTGGCTTTTTGATTTTTAAGTGCACAAACCTATGTTGGTCACAAAAGCTGATCTCATTTCTAGTTTGTATGATAAATTATACTTGAAGTGTGTAGTTTCAGAAAGAATTGAGAGTTAAATGCTAGACATACTCCCTAACATCTGAATTCAAGTATATGGTTAAAAGGGTGTATTTAAGGTCAGAAATGGGAAAATCAGAGTTTTCTAAAGGATTTCTTTCAAGCCTATTTAGTAATATCTGCAGAGTTTTGAGAAAGTGAAAATGAAGTCACTCAGTCGTGTCCACCTCTTTGTGACCCCATGGACTTAGCCTACCAGGCTCCTCCATCCATGGGATTTTCCAGGCAAGAGTACTGGAGTGGGCTGCCATTTCCTTCTCCAGAGGATCTTCCCAACCCGGGGATTGAACCTGGGTCTGCTGCATTGCAGACAGATGCTTTACTATCTGAGCCACCAGGGAAGCCTGGTATTTTGAAAACATGTGTCTTAAGTTTAGCAAATAATTTCAAATCTCAGTTTTTTTCAACCAACTCATCTCCACTAACTCCTGAATTTTGGTGTTTTACTTCTCTCTTCCAAAGCACATTGTCTAAAATCAAGCATGACATTTAATTTGACTCTAGAAACCTGTAACATTGTTTGCTCTGAGAAGAATCTGGGGAGCCATGTTTGTATTTCACATATCTATACTCCCAGCTTTGACCAATGTATAGCCATAGATTATTTAAAATATTTTTTATTTTTTGTTAGTAGATGATGTTTTAATCATTATTTTGTCATTGCTCCATCTGACAAGTCCCTGTAAGTTCTTGTCAAAAACTAGCTTAGAATTTAAAAGAATGAATAAAACTTAACTAGAAAACGGGACCTTGTTTTCCTTCCTCTTAATGTTTTGAATTGATAATGTCATTCCAGAGTTGAGCAGGTTTCTTTAATCTTCATAGACATATATATTTGTTATATAACAAATATTTTCAAACAAATTGAATCTGAGTGACAGGGATTTTTGTTTTTGTTTTGTTACTGTTCTTAAGTAAGGACAGTATTTCAGAGGCGTTACAAATGAAAACTTGTTTTAACATAAAGGATTATTTACTAATTCTTGAAATCCTACATTTTAGTCTGACTTATGCATGTTTCAAACAGAGATCAGAGTGTATGAACAGGAAAGGTTTTCAATTCACAGAATTCCTAAAACTTGTCTGTTTAAAGCTCTTTGATACAAGTAACTACTAATGTATGTGCCCTACAGGTCCCATCTGCAGTGATGGTGTGAAGTGCCAGGCTAACTTAACTTGTCCCCCGCTTACCCATCTCCTCAAGTTAAATAGCACTTACGAAAGTGAATAGAACAGTTCACAGAGATTGCTGTGTGTAAATCTGATGCCAGTGGAATCAAGACTTGCTTTAAATCACCTTTATGTATACAGTAAACAGCATCCATTTAAAGTGTACAAGCTGACATGTACATACCTTTGACTGCTTCACCACAATTAAAATACAGAACATTTCCTCCTAACTGCAGTCTTCCCCTCCCTCAGCCTTTAGTTCTTAACAGCCCTCATCTGCTTCCTGTCATTGTAGATTAGTCTGTATTTCCTGGAATTTTATGTAATGCATGTACTATGTACTCTTTGGGTTTTGATTTGTTTTACTCAACACAGTGATTTTGAGCTTCGCTTGGTTTGTCGCATAGTATTAGCAGCTGGTTACTTTTTATTGCTGAGTAGTATTTCATGGTATGAATGTGCCGCTTTATGTATCCATTCACCCCTCCATGGTATTTGGGGTGGTTTCCAGTTTTTAGTCCCTCTGAGTAAAGGGCCTATATATAGTCATATGGAAGTCTCTGTATAGACATAAGTTTTCTCTTACATACTTGGAGTAGAGAGAGTCCTGTAATATGTTTAACCTTTTAAAGAAACTGCCGAAGTGATTGTAGCATTTTGCTTTCTCACCAGCAGTGTGTAATAGTTCCAAGGACTCTGTATCTGCACCAGCCTTTGGTTTTGCCATTCTTGTGGGATCTTATTGTGGTTTTAGTTGGCATTTCCTTGATGACTAACAGTGTTGTGTGTCTCTTCTTGTGCTCACTGACCTTTCTTGTATCTCAGAGGCTTGCAAGCCAGGCTGGTGGTTTGGCTCCACAACCTGTTTTCGTACGGCCTGAAAACTAAGAACAGTTTCTGAATTCTTAAATTGTTAAAAAAAAAAAAAAATCTAAAAAAGAACAATAATAATAATGTTCCATGACACATGATAATTACATTAAATTCTGATTTCTATGTTCCATAAATAAAAGTTGTATTGGAACACAGCCACACGAACTCCTTTCCAAACTGTGCATGGCCGCTTCTGTGCTAGTGTTAGAGAGGGATAGTTGGAACAGAGACCATGTGGCCTCCTGGCCCTTAGAGGCTAAAGTAGTTACTCCCTGGTCTTCTACAGAAGTTTGCAGACTCCTGGGGGGTATGTCCCCTCAAATCTATTGCCTGACCCTTGAGTGGGGAGAGGGCTAGCCCAGTATGGGTCTAGCCCAAGGGCAGTTTGACAGGAACCAGATCAGACTTGATACATTTTGTTGACACTCGCATTCATTGCTGCACTGTCCAGAATGGTAATTACTATCCACATTTTGCTATTTTAAAGTAAAAATTAAGTTCTTCATTCAGCTGATCACATCTCAAGTGCCCAGCAGTCACATGGTGGCTGCCATCCTCTGCAGTGCAGTTACATCTTTCCGTTGTCATGGACACTTCCATAGGACAGCGCTGCTCTGGAGTAAGAAGACTGCCACAGAACCAAAGAGATTGGCCACAGACGCGGAGCATAGGTTATACAATTGCTTTCCTGTATGCCTACAAAAATAAACTAAATCCTCACTCTCCCAAGTGTGTGAATGCAAGTGGACATATTTAATAATTTATTTAACATTACAGTTCATGCTCTGAGCCTGTAGTATGTTTGTTCTCTTACTTAGCCTAGGGAATGAGAGGAAGCAGTCAAATCATTAAATTTAGAATGTTACTGATAGGAAGTAGTGTTTTAGAGACTTTTAAAAAGTACCCTAAATATATTCTTTCCCAAAGCACTTTGCAGAAACAAACCTTCTAAAACCCGTCTGTATTTGTAACCATTTTACAGGTAACATGGAGGGAGAATATTGAGGAAGGTATTAAGCAATTATATCACTTATTCAAGATGATAACCCTTACAGAGAACAGACTTATGAACACAGTGGGCAGGAGAGGATGGGATGATTTGATAGAGTAGCATTGAAATAGATACATTTCCTTGTGTGAAATAGATAGCCAGTGGAAATTTGTTGTATGACACAGGGAGGTTAACCCTGTGTTCTATGACAGTCTAGAGGGGTGGGAAGGAGGCTCAAGAGGGAAGGGATATATGTAACTCATTCACTTTGTTTTGTTGTACCCCAGAAACTAACACAACATTGTAGAGCAATTATCCGCCAATTAAAAAATTTTTTAAAGATGCTGAGTCTTGATATGCTAGCAATTCTGGTTCCCTTTAGTTACTAATTTTAAAATATTTTTGACCTGAAAGTTTTTCATAATTATAGTGATTTAGCTTTGAAAATAACCCAGAAATATTAGAAATTAAAGTGGTTGAAGCAACGTGTTTTAAGATTGTATTTTAAGGTTTTCCTTCATATCAGTGAAAACTGTTGTTTTGTGGTTCAGCTCTTGGGGACAGACATAACCAATTTTGAATAATGAAGTAGAGCTCAGTAAATCCATTTTCAAATAGTTATCTTCTTCTTTAGGAAAAAATATGTAATTACTATAGGCTTGCCAGTGGCTCAGTGGGTAAGAATCCACCTGCGATGTAGGAGACACGGATTTGACCCATGGATCAGAAGGAGCCCCTGGAGAAGGAAGTGGCAACCCTCTCCATTATTCTTGCCTGGGAAATCCAGTGGACAGAGAAGGCTGGTGGACTATAGCCCATGGGGTCACAAAAGAGTCCGACACAACTTAGCGACTAAGCAACAAACAACTGCAATGTAGTTATTATAGTGGATGAATTATCTTGTTCTTAAATAGAAGTGTTTATAAATTTTAGTGACTAGACAGCCATGTCAGTATAATCCACCCTAGAAGTAAATGTTTTGCTGCACCAGCTAACAGTGAGAAAGTAGAAGGTGGGCATTCCATTGATGTTCTTGTATGTAGATATAAAGAGATGTGTAATGAGTGAGGTACGGCCTCAGTGCTCAAGGACCTGAATAACTAGAAATGTATACCAGTAGGGCTTCCCAGTGGTGCTAGTGGTAAAGAACCTGCCTGCCAATGCAGGAGACATAAGAGATGTGGGTTTGATTCCTGGATCGGGAAGATCCCCTGGAGGAGGACATGGCAACCCACTCCAGTGTTCTTGCCTGGAGAATCCCATGGACAGGAGCCTGGTGGGTTACCGTCCACGGGAGTCACAAAGAGTCGGACATGACTGAGTGACCTAGCATGCATAGACAAAAAGACTGTAGAGTGAGACAGATGTCAGTCTTCCCTTGAGAGCCAGGAAAGGCTTCTTAAAGTGGTGAATGCTTAAGCAAGGTCTAAAAAGACATGGTCTTCTTCCAGTTGGTAAGAGTATGGTATACTAGGCGGAGGGAATACCATAAGAAAAGATGTATATGTACACACACACATATACATACATATGTATGTATTTATGTGTATATGTGTGTGTGTATATATATATATATATGTATTTTCATGGACCATCCCAAGAAATTCCAAGAAAGTGAAAGCAGTGAAATATTGCTGATGTATAGGGAATAAAAAGGAGCTAAATGAGAAATGAGACTCTAATGGTAGAAGAGACCAGAAGGTAAAGAGCCTGTTACATCTTAGTGAGGAATTTGTACAGTGGATGTGTAGTTGAAAGTTGTTAAGTAGAAGTGACAGAATAATCACATCACTGTGGTGATGGTATAGAAAATTGACTGTATGTAGAAGACAATGCAGAAGATGAAGCAGTAGACTACGTTAGAAATAATTGGGACTTGAACTAACATAAGTTAGCTGTGAGGATGGAGAATAAAAAATTGATGTTAAGGTTACACTGTGAGGTTTGGTTAGCAGTTGAATATGTAAAGTGAGAAAGCAGGCTTCTACATTTCTGGGCAACAAAGTTGATAGTGAATGAATTAACAAGGTGTTGAAAAGATAGTACGGTCAGTCTTAAATATGCAGATTTTGAAGTCCTGGTGAGCATTTGAGTGGAGATGTGCAGTAGGCATTTCTTTACCTGTTACCAGCTTGTTTGGAACTCATGTTTTCATAGTGAAGGTCATAGCCTTCAGATGTAAATATGTAAAGTGTTAGCTGCTCACAATACACACCCATCATATTTCTTACCAAGTCTTAACAGCAACTGTAAAACTTGAGTGAAACTCTGGTATTTTATTCGTTTGTTTCCTGAAACAGCCTAAGATTGTGTTACCAGAGGCAGGAATAAAATGCTTTTGACAGTTAGCCGGGAAATTGATGTATGTACATTCATGTGTACTCAGCTAGTCAGTCATGTCTGACTCTATGCAACCCCAGGGACTGCCGCCCCCCAGGCTCCTCTGTCCATGAGATTTCCCCAGGCAAGAGTGCTGGGCTGGGCTGCCTTTTCTGCCTCCAGGGGATCTTCCCAACTCAAGGATCAAATCCATGTCTCTTGCTTGTCCTGCATGGGCAGGTGGGTTCATTACCATTGCCCCTGTCCCACCTAGGAAACCTGAAATTCACATGCATGCAGTGTAAAAAAAGAGGTCATATTTAAAAGTTTGAGTAAAACTTATAGTGTTGACAGCTCTGGCCATCAGTATCTCTTAAAGATTTCTTTATTGTTAAAGCGATTAAAACTAAATCTGCTTAATCTTGAACTAAATTTATAATCTTTGGTCTGTTTTGTCTTCCCATCCTATTTTTATTTTTTGGAAAACCAGATTAGTTTTTTTACCCGCAAACACTAGTTAGCTCCCATCATAACTAGTGTTTGAGGGGTATCTAGAAAAGACTTCTTTTTTTAAAACTCATTGTTTCTTCTATTAGAGGATTCTTCTAAATGTGTTTCCCAACTTTCCTGGTCTTCCTTGTTGGCTGACTTGATGAGTTTTTGGATTTTTTTGGTAGGTCATATAATAGTGTAAACTTAAGGCAAATTGATATTTTACAAACCTATTAGGGGAAAAATTATTTAGAATTCCAAAGAATCAGAAAACTGACATATATGGGGCATGTATGCCAGAACTTAAGAGACATTTACTTAAAACTTTTTTTTGCTTTTTCTGTCCGAGGGTAAATACAGAACTCTAAATTCTGGCTTCTCTGAATCAAAGTTTAGGGTTCTAAAATTAAGTGTTTGTGATCACCTTTATCTTTTTTCCCTCAATAGACTGTTTTGAGGGCTTCCCTGGCGGCTCTCAGCTGGTAAAGAATCCGCCTACATTGTGGGAGGACCTGGGTTGGAGACCTGGGTTTGATCCCTGGGTTGGGAAGATCCCCTGGAGACGGGAAAGGCTACCCACTCCAGTATTCTGGCCTGGAGAATTCCATGGACTGTACTCGCAAAGAGTTGGACACGACTGAGCAACTTTGACTTTGCCCTCCTTACGCTGTCTGGTGGAGTCTTCTAAGGTGTACATACAGTATTGGGGCTTTTCTCATGGGAAAAGAGATAAGGAGAGTTGAGAGGCTTCTTCTGGATTTTGAGGCCAGTAAAAACTCTGTTCTCTATGCCTGTCTTAAATCTTCTTTCTTTCTTACTTACAGACTTTTAAACATTTTTGAACAATAGTTAGAATGCTGCTCAGTAGGCCACAGGAGATGCTATCTTAGTATCTCAGAATGTTAAATCTCAGCAAGGCTCAGAAATTACAGGCTGTTCATTTTTGATACAGACAGGCTGTTCATTCTCCGCATCTGTTAATAGCGAAGTGAAATTCAGTCAGTCGTGTCCAACTCTTTGCGACCCTGTGGACTGTAGCCCACCAGGCTCCTCTGTCCATGGACTTCTCCAGGTAAGGATACTGGAGTGGGTTGCCATTCCCTTCTCCAGGGGATCTTCCTGACCCAAGGATCAAACCTGAGTCTCCTGCATTGCCAGCAGATTTTTTAAAACATACAAATGGGAATCCAAGGAAAGTTGGCCTATATACGTGGTATATGGTGTATTTGATATATGCATTGACTTCTTTTAAAGATCAAAGATGCATTTCTCTAGGGCAAGTATTAATAGGCGTGTGCTATAGTGTCTTACTTTACTGCCACAGTTATGGTTTTAGAAAACTGTTGAGATGTCTTCTTATGATGTTACCATTATTACTGTTGTTTAATAGATGATGTGCTATTTTGAAAATTCTTGTAATTAAAAGATTCAGGGTTATATAAATCATGAGTACACCAATCACATGTACAGGTTTAAGACTGGAGTACCATCCTGACCCCTGTGTTTAAATAGACAATTATTTTAATGATGTACAATACTAGGTTGCTTCCTATTTAATATTACATTTATGAATGCAATAATTGTATTACATACCCATGGTAATGAGAATAATACTGCTACCAGTTCATGAAATGGGATTAGAATCACATAATTTTAAAGCTATAAAGAATCTTAGAGTGTGATGATAAAATTTTTAAAATTTTACATGCCCTCTTTTTCGAGGATAGCTATGTATGTGTGTACACACACACACACACACACACACATACATGAATGATAATGTAAGGATTTTAGTTATCCCGACCATTAAAAGCTTAACTTTGTTATACAGCTAGCAGAATTAAAGAAAACTTACAAGTCAACATGCCTAAGGAAGGTTTATTAGACAAGAAAATGGTTTTTCAGATGATGTGTTTCCTTTCTATGGGGCAGACACTATGCTAAATACTAGAGGAAAAAAAGAAGGCGTGATAACTTGCTCAGAGATAGCTACTCAGAAATTGTACCCGTAGATCTATATTTACAATTTGTGATAAGTGATATGAAGGGATAAAGCATGTATTGAAATCTTTGGAGAGTGATTTCTCATTTTTATTATTGGGTGGGGATATCAAGGAAAGGAAGAGAACAGTGTAACAGACAAAAAGAAATGGCATGTTAAAGTCCTTGAGGTCAGCAAAACCTCCTCTTGGAGAACTAGAAGAGGCCATCCTGTCTGCAGCTTAGTGAACCAGGGGAGATGAAGCTACAGAGATTAGCAAATTGTAGCATATGATGGATCGCTTTGCAGGCATTCAAATCAGA
Source organism: Antilocapra americana (assembly GCA_007570785.1). Classification (NCBI taxonomy): domain Eukaryota; kingdom Metazoa; phylum Chordata; class Mammalia; order Artiodactyla; family Antilocapridae; genus Antilocapra; species Antilocapra americana. The sequence continues at coordinate 30,013,479 of ML661897.1, read as the reverse complement.
TTTTCAGAGATTTAAATGATTTATTAAAATGTTCATTCTAGACAGAAAACAGCAAAATTCTGTAAGGCAGTTATCCTTCAATAAAAAATTAATTAATTTAAATAATGCTCATTCTGTAAATTAAAAGAGCACGGAGTGAAACTTTGTGTAGTGTCCCGATTCTCATTTTCAGTTGCAAGGATGGAGGCTGTAATAGCAAAAAGAAGGAAGCACATCACAAAGGGGATCATGATTATCTCTGATTTTTTTTTTTTCTTCCTGTGTTTTCAGTTTGGCTATTAATTAGCAGTATGAGAAATCATATGACTAAAATAGGCATATTTGTGTTAGTAAATGAGGACTGTCTTTTGAATAAAATACCTTTTCCCCCAAGGTAATTTGTTATCTCTAAGCACTATAGTAGTTGTATATACAGTAAATGTTAAGTTTTGGTATATTGTATGTATGTGTGTATATATACCTTATGTGTTATATATATATTACATTTTACCTTTAGTTCCTGCTGGCTGGAACATTTATTCTGGTATTTGTCAAATATCAACTGTTTCCCTAAAGAATAGTTAATGTCCTTTGGTAAAATGATTCTATTCTGAATGTATTGCTACTTACCTAAAAAAAGTACCTTTTTATCTATTGAAATTCATTTGGGGATAAATATCTAATTTCACTTTTCCCATGTGGATTTTCTCAACCTTGCTTATTGCATAGTACTCAGCTTTTCTCCACTGATCTGTATTGCCATGACTCTTGATTTCTTTGGGGTGCTCTGTCTGTTTTATTGGTCTATTTCTCTGTCCCTCTACCTATACCATACTGTCTTAATCCATATAGTTTTAGAGTAAATTTGGGTCTCTGGTAAGGTGAGTGCCCTCAAGCTTGTTCTTCTTCAAAGTAGTCTCCATTATTCTTGGCCCTTTTTCTCTTCTGTATTAATTTTAGTATTTAGGAGGGGGAAGGAGCTTTCCTATTGTTCTTTCCTCCCCTTTTCCTCCCGTCATGTCTCTGTTTTATAGAATAATTTAAATAAGATTGATATTAATAATTAAATGTTTGGTAGCATTTACCATATATGTTTCTGGAGATGGGCCAGTAGATCTTTTCAAGTTTTCTTTTCCTTCTTGAGTCATTTTTGGTAAGGTGTAATTTTCTAAAATTTTTCATTTTATCAGAGTTTTCTAATAAATTGACATAATTCCATAGAATTGTTATTTTTTTTAATTTCCGTACTGTCTTTCTAAGTGAGTTTCCTTTTTTCTTACATGTGCATCTTTTAGTAATTGTTTCAGCAATTTGAAAAAAGAAACTCAGTCTGCTTTTGTCTGATAATGTTTTTATTTAGCCCTCACTTTTGCAAGATATTGTAGCTGGATATAGAAATACAGTACTGTCACTTTGTCTCACCCATTGAAGAGATTATTCCAGTGTCTTCCATCTTTTGTTGCCAGGTATTCTGTCAGTCTCCTTATCATTTCTTTAGTAAAATTACTAGATGTTTTGGCTGGGACATAGTAGTCTGTAACAGTCCCAGTTTTTCACTCCTATTTTCTTGGGGTCCCATCTGGTTTAACATTTGTCTCAGAAAAAAAAGTGCCCCAGTTTGGAAAATAAAGTATGTGGTCACTCTTAAGATCTCTTTGTTTTACTACAAAGTGGAGTGGGTTGATATTTATTGATTCTGTTTGGTGTATATTTCTTGAAATTAGGGATTTCTAGTTTTCATCAGTTCTGGAAAATTCTTTGAATATCGCCTTTTGCATTCTGTATCTTCCATTCTGGAAACCGTTTTAGACATATGTTGGATCATCTTGTTCTGTCTGCTGTATGTCTTAACCACTCATATCTCATGTCCTTTTTTTTCTAGTCTGTATGATTTCCACAGATTTCTCTTTTAGTTCACTAATTCATTCTTCAGCTGTGATTATTCAGCTGTTTAACTCACCTATTAAAGTTTTTGGTTTAATTAGCTTATATTTTCCAAAGTTTTATTTCCTCTTTATTCAAATCTGCCTCTTTTTTTCATAGTGTCTTAAAGTTTTGATTATTCAACATCTATATTCATTTCTTTCATGTTATCTTATGTGAATTTCTTAGAGGTTTAATTCTGTTGGTAGTTTACTGATTCTTGTTCTCTTCATATTGTTTTCATTAGATTACGAGATAAAACTAGAATAGAGATTTGTCTGTGGTCTGGATCGGAGGCGCCCTCTAGTGGAAAGGCTTTGTATTTAACTCCACCCCGTAGGAAGTGTCCTTGGCTCAAGATCAACTTACATGTTAGTTTCTTGATCTGCAATTTCCTGAACCAGAGTTTGACACCCCTCTTTGGTTACAGATTCTCAGGGGATTTCTTTTTCCCCCCCTTTACCCAGAGTCCAGATTAAGATAGACATGCTTCCTTATTGTCTCCCTTTGTGGTGGGCAGATTTTTAACTTACTTTTTTTTTTTTAAGTCCAACTTTCTGAGACATTTTATATATTAGTATGAATCAAGAATCCTTGGGCACTCATTTCCAGCTCCTACCCAGTGCAGGCCCAAAATGTCTCTTAGTCCTTGTACAGAAGTCACAAGGTAAACCGCTCAATTACCAAGACTAACTTCGCTCATCTGCACTAGGACAGTCACAGGTTATCTTTTATGCTTATTTCTTTGGGTTTTAGTTCTCTCTCAGTTTTTGGCACTGGTTAGTTCCCCCTACTCTTTAGTTACCACAGCCATGCGTTTAAAGTTACTTTTGTCTTCAAATGTTTAAATAGCAACTCCACATGTTTGTGTCAGGAAGGTTTGGCGCTAACTAGTTGACCATATTGTTGCAGCCAGAAGTATGAGAACCTCATTTACAAAGGATTTTCAGATGAACCATTTCTTTTGATTTTTATGTCAAGGTACGAGCTTTCTCCAGGCAAGCAAAATAATTGGAAATTGTGCTTTTTGCCCAAAGTCAGAATCAGTGAGAGCCAGAATTAAACTCTAATATTAAGCTTCAAGTATAGATTTCTTGCCAGTATTCCTTCTTTTCACTAAGTACAGATAGGATCAAGTCACATATTTATTGGTATATATATTTTTTACTAAATAACTTGGTCTTTTGCTTCATTAGGATTTAAAAAGGAATTTATTTTTTTCAGGCAGTATCGTTTAGTGGAAAGAGCATTGGATTTGAAGTCACACCTAAATTTTAATTCATTTAATGGCAGTGTAACTTTAGGCAGATAATTTTAATCATCGAAGCTTTAGTTTTCTTACTGTTGTCTGGGGTACTGGGAAAGTGAATGTTAAGTTACTCAGTCATGTCTGACTCTTTGTGACCCCATAGCCCTCTGTCCTTGGAATTCTCCACGCAAGAATACTGGAGTGGGTAGCTGTATACTTCTCCAGGGGATCTTATCAACCCAGAGATCAAACCCAGGTCTCCTGCATGTACTGTCTGAGCTACCACTTCTTTCTGATTAAATCCGGGGCCCCTCTATTACCCCTACAGTCCTTATGAGGATTGTGTATGGACGGGATCTTTCTCCAATTTCTGCAAACCCCAGGGACTCGGTCTGCTTTCATTTTTATTTCGTTTTCATGTCTGTTAGTTTCCCCCATCTTTTCTGTCCATTAGAGCTTTCTTTTCCCAAACATTTTTATGGACTAGATCCCCCTGAAACAGTGTCATAGGGCCTTTTTTCCCCCTAACAGCTTTACCCCTAATCACTACTCGAAGACTGACTAGGAATAACTGTTATAACGTTATATGAAAGTGAAAATGTGAGTTGCTCCGTTATATCTGACTCCTTTTGACCCCTGTCAGGCTCTTCTGTCCATGGAATTCTCCAGGCAAGAATACTGGAGTGTGTAGTTGTGCCCTTCTCCAGAGGATCCTCCTGACCCAGGAATCCTACTGGATCTCTTGTCTTTTATTCATGTATTTCTATTAAATAGCCAATGTGAAACACTCATTGCTCTTTAGGTAGAATTTTCTGTTTTTTCATTTGAAAAGAGGGAATAATGTCTGCTTCATATTGGGTGGTTTTGAGGATGAAAAGAGGGTTAAGGGGTCAATGTTGAGTGGTTAATTAGTCTACTTGCTACCTACATAAGTGCCGTGCTACTGCATCCCAGCCTTAGCAAAATAGAAAACTAACTGTCATCAACGTTGATAGAGTCAAGGTCACTCTTGATAGACTCACGCTTTGACTGATTGATTCTGTGAGTTTTTACTCATAAAAAGGAATGATATACTACCATTTGCAGCAGCTTGGGTGGACCTAGAGAATATTGTATTTAGGGAAATAAGTAGATACAGTGAAAATACTATATGATATCATTCATATGTGGAAACTATAATACAAATGAATGTATATGCAAAACAGAAACAGACTCACAGAATCGGAATATAAACTTGTGGTTCCCAGAGGGGAAGGACAATTAGGAGTATGGGATTATCAGATACAAACTACTGTATATAAAATAGATAAGTAATAATGGTATATTTTATAGCAAGGGAATTATAGCCATTATCTTGTAATAACCTATAATGAAATATAACCCACAAAAATAGTGAATCACTGTGCACTACGCCTGAAACTTAACACAATATTGTAAACCAGTTGTACTTCAATTTTTAAAAATCATTAAAAAAGAAAAGGAATATTTTGGGAATAATTTTTTAAGAAAAAAATGTCCTAATTTCAAGGTAATAAATGTAAAAAATTGGGGAAAAAATTTAGATCATCTGTAGTCCAACAGTCTAGATATAAATGCTTAACATTTTGTTGTATTTCATCCAGTTGTAAATTTGTAAAATTGAAATCAATATAGCATTAAAAATGTATTTTCCTACTTAAAAAAAAACTAACCTGTGAATTTCAAAGTTTTACTCTATTGGCTTAGACGGTAAAAAATCCGCCTGCAGTGTGGAAGACCTGAGTTTGATCCCTGGGTTGGAAAGATCCCCTGAAGAAGGGCATGGCAACCCACTCCAGTATTCTTTCATGGAGAATCCCAATGGACAGAGGAGCCTGGTAGGCTACAGTCCATGGGGTCGAAGAGATGGACATGACTGAGCAACTAAGAACAGCACAGCACAATAAGAGCTCAAAAAGTTGTAAACGTGCATATTTTCTGAATTTTTCAATATGGTGAGAAAAATTTTAGAGTGATATATATCTGTATATATAAAGTTATTTGTAGGTTATAAATTACCACCATAAAGCATATACAGATTCATTTTGGTTGAATACGTGAATTTTTGGGGGGTTTATTAAATGTATTTCCAAAGTACACTTGTTGTTAAACTATTTATTTGCTTTCTAAAACATCTTGATCTGTTGGCAGAAGTACTTTTGATCTCTCTACAACCAGAATTAAAACTCTTAATTCTCTTGTGATAGGGAAGACCTGTATCTGATATTTTGCTGCCTACTCTACAGGACCTGAGCTTAGTATACTTTTCAAGCTGTGCTTGTCAAGTTCCTTAACCTTCAGAAGTTCTTAGCTGTTTCCTTCATACTCCCATCACTGTGCCTCTTACTGCAGGGTCCCTATGTAAAACAGCCTACTAGTTGTCAGAAAAGATACTCCTTTTTGAATTTATTAATTACTAAAAGGCTCTAAAATCACTGAAAGTTTTTGACTAGTAATGCTGCTTAGTTGTAAAGGATCAAGCAGAAACCCAAGTACCCTGGAACAACCCGGAAACCTGCATTTCTGTTTCTCAGTGCCTGATTTTTGGTATCTTTGTTCCTCTTTCTTAAATTGAAGTCGCTCAATCGTGTCCAACTCTTTGCAACCCCGTGGACTGTAGCAATGTGTATTTGTTGAGCAGCTACTGTGTCCCAATTGGTATTCAGTTTTTGCAAGTAGAAATGTTATATGAATAAATGAGAATCTTATGGATAAATGAAAATCTTGAAAGGTCTTAGATTAATTTATAAAGAAGATAGAAAATTTGTATTAAGTTCCCATATTTATTAAATGTTTTATTAGTAAAGTTTCAGAGAAATAAGCTATGTTTATGAGTTACATGTAAGTTTTTCTAAAACTTTTTTCATATATAGCCCTTTTTAAAAGGACAAATTGTGTCTCACTGATCCCCCGTATTGATTTAAAATAGGTCAATGCGTATTTTAACTTGTTTTAATGTAACAGATATGAATAAACATAAAACTAGACATAAACTACACAGGGTTGTCATTCTTGTGTTAGGTGCGCAGTTGTGTCCAATTCTTTGTGACCCCAGGGACTGTAGCCTGCCAGACTCCTCTGTCTATAGAATAGAAGAATACCAGGCAAGAATACTGGAGTGGGTTGCCATTCCTTTCTCCAGGGATACTCCCAAACTAGGGATTGAACCTGAGTCCCCAGCGTTTCAGGCAGATTCTTTACTGTCTGAGCCATCAGGGAAACTGTTATACAACTATAAACACATTTTATCTTAGGAATTACATAAAATCCATCATTTTGAAAATATTTAATTCAGTGGCTTCCAGTTTATCCACAGTGTTGTGCGAGCATCATCCACTATCTAACTCTGGAACATTCTCATCACCCCAAACAGAAACTCCAATCCATTAAGAAATTTCTCTCTAAGTTCTGTTTTGAGTTCAGCTTGAACTCTTTGTGTGCCATGTGATTGTGTGCTGTGTAATGACCCAATTTTGTGTGCAGTGTGATGACCCAATTCTCCCTATATTTTTCTTCAGAGGAAAAATGTGCTATAACTTGGCCTTCAGTTGGTAGAATGCATCATTTACGTATTAAGTCTGCCTACACCTTTTTTATTAGCCCTCAATTATTCAAGAATAACTGCTTGGCCCAAGTATATCCCTGAGCAGGTACGTGAGCACCAAAATTGTGAAGTAGTACTTGATACTAAGGTGATTAGCCAGATGATCCAAATTAGGCTTCTATTACTTTAAGAACAATCACACAAGGGAAAATGTATCACTCAAATTCTCATCGAGAATATATAGTCTCACTGAGACTATACCTGAGGATCCCAAATTGAGGAGTACTGTTTATATAATTGTTGAGGTCTTGTGCATACTTAATAAGAATGATAAGCATGGACATTTTAAATCTCTTATACTTGAAAAATTTTAAGATAATTACTCTGCAGTGTGGGAAAAATGTCTTTTGGGGAAAGTCTTATTCCTGTCTCATTTTGGTGAAAAGAAGCTATTTATTTACATAATTTTGTTCACAGGGAGCATGAAAAGTCTAGAGACCAAATCGTGACATCCCTTATGAACCAAGATAATGAGATTTAGTTTTATTCTGAAAACCAAAAAGTCATTGAAGAATTTTAAAAAATATAATTAGCAAAACATTTTCTAATCTCTTAAATTTTGTCTGAACTTACCTTGGTATTTCTGTTAAGAAAATCGTATTTTTAAATTTACCCTGAATTTTGTCATGTATTTGAAAACTAATTCTAGTTATCAGCCTTTTCCATTGTTTTTACTTATGGAGATGGACCTTTTCAGGTGTAAAGCTAGTCTTTCACTAAAGCTAAAACTATAGTTAAATTTAGCCTTGGATGGCCAAAATGTGCTGTTTAGAAATTTGGCAGAGAAGTTAATCAGGTGTGTTTAAATCCACTAGTTCTTTTTTTTAAATTTTAATGCTGTGTAATGATGCACTTATACAGCATCATCTTTTAGGATTTCAAACAGCTCAACTGGAATTCCATCACCTCCACTAGCTTTGTTCGTAGTGATGCTTCCTAAGGCCCACTTGACTTCACATTCCAGGATTCTGTCTTTAGGTGAGTGATCACACCATTGTGCTTATCTGGGTTGTGAAGATCTTGTACAGGCCGAGATGATTGGTTTCCTGATGATCTTTTCGTAAGCATCATGAACAGAAGCAGAATACATTAACACGAGGTGGCAAGAATATACCAAAGAACTATACAAAAAAAAATCTTCATGACCCAAATAATCTTGATGGTGTGATCACTCACCTAAAGACAGACATCCTGGAATGCGAAGTCAAGTGGGCCTTAGGAAGCATCACTACAAACAAAGCTAGTGGACGTGATGGCATTCCAGTTGAACTGTTTCAAATTCTAAAAGATGATGCTGTGAAAGTGCTGCCCTCAATATGCCAGCAAATTTGGAAAACTCAGCAGTGGCCACAGAACTAGGAAAAGTCAGTTTTCATTCCAATCCCAAAGAAAGGCAATGCCAAAGAATGCTCAAACTACCACACAATTACACTCATCTCACACGCTAGTAAAGTGATGCTCAAAATTCTCCAAGCCAGGCTTCAATAGTACGTGAACTGTGAACTTCCAGGTGTTCAAGCTGGTTTTAGAAAAGGCAGAGGAACTAGAGATCAAATTGCCAACGTCCAGTGGATCATCGAAAAAGCAAGAGAGTTCCAGAAAAACATCTACTTCTGCTTTATTGACTATGCCAGAGCCTTTGACTATGTGGATCACAACAAACTGTGGAAACGTTTTCAAGAGATATAATACCACCTGACCTGCCTCCTAAGAAATCTGTATGCAGGTCAAGAAACAACAGTTAGAACTGGACATAAAACAACAGACTGGTTCCAAATAGGATAAGGAGTACATCAAAGCTGTATATTATCACCCTGCTTATTTAACTTGTATACAGAGTACATCATGCGAAATGCAAGACTGGATGAAGCATAAACTGGAATCATGATTGCAGGGAGAAATATCAGTAACCTTCAGATATGCAGATGACACCACCCTTATGGCAGAAAGCGAAGAACTAAAGAGCCTCTTGATGAAAGTGAAAAACTTGGCTTAAAACTCAACATTCAGACAACTAAGATTATGGCATCTGGTCCCATCACTTCATAGCAAATAGATGGGGAAACAATGGCAGCAGTGACAGACTTTATTTTTGGGGGGCTCCAAAATCACTGCAGATGGTGACTACAGCCATGAAATTAAAAGATGCTTGCTCCTTGGAAGAAAAGTTATGACCAGCCTAGACAGCATATTAAAAAGCAGAGACATTACTTTGCCAACAAAGGCCTGTCTAGTGGCTATGGTTTTTCCAATAGTCATGTATGGATTTGAGAGTTGGACTATAAACAAAGCTAAGCACTGAAGAATTGATACTTTGAACTGTGGTGTTGGAAAAGACTCTTGAGAGTCCCTTGGACTGCAAGGAGATCCAACCAGTCCATCCTAAAGGAAATCAGTCCTGAATATTTTTTGAAAGGAGTGATGCTGAAGCTGAAACTCCAATACTTCGGCCAGCCAATGTGAAGAAGCTGACTCGTTTGAAAAGGCCCTGATGCTGAAAACAGGATGAGAAGGGGACACAGAGGATAAGATGGTTGGATAGCATCACCCACTCAATGGATGTGAGTTTGAGTAAACCCCAGGAATTGGTGATAGACAGGGAAACCTGGCGTGCTGCAGTCCATGAGGTCACAAAGAGTGGGACATGGCTGAGGGACTGAACTGAGCTGAGAATCACTTTATAAATGTATGCCAACTAATAAATAAAAAAGAAATTACAGAATTAAAAGTATCACCATTTTATCATCCCCACTAATAGTGGCAGTAAGCATCAGTGGCTCCTAAGATCAGAAAAGAGAAATAGTGAGGCATTATGTGCCTCCTGTAGTCTTGCCAGAGCGGGGTAGAACCTGAGTCTAATCCAGTCTCAGGATCCATCTGTCAGTTTTTCGGAAATACCAAGGAACAGGAACATGCTGAACTGCACCAAGAATATGCAGTTGGCAAAACCCGGGAACTCTATACGTTCCTGTTCTGTAGTACAGCTGGATCTTCAATGGATAACATTATATGTAAATGAAAGTGAAGCTGGAGAACCCTATCAATTACCAGAGACCTAGAAGACACTTGGTTTTTTTCCTAAATGGGTAAAACTAACCTTTAGTGTCTAGGGAAGCACATGATAGAAGGCAAATGGCAAAGGAACGATTAATATAAAAGCAAGATAATGGTTACATACAGCAGGAGAAGGAAGGTGTGGTTGGGATGAGACTTCTGGGGTGGTTGACAAAGTTCTGTTTCTGGACTTGACTGGTGTTCACCTTAGAATAGTTTATTAGGTCATCACTGTAGTGTTGGAGAAAATGGACAAGTAGCAAATAGTAGCCCTAAGTATTTCTTGACAAATAAGATAAATGAGGTAGTTTGTAAGTCCCGCTGTATGTAAAGTGGAGCAGGACTTCCCAAAGTGATGCTTCTATCAACTGCAGGAGCAGATGTCAATTTTGGTCTGGGGACCCCTTTACCCTAAGATTGTTGAGGACTACAAAGAGCTTTTAGTTATGTGATTTATATTTACCAGAAATTAAAACAAAATTAGAAATTACATTTTTAAAAAAATTAAGTTAGAAATTTAGGCAAAAATTTTAGATTGTGTATTCATTCATTTAATGTAATAATTATAACCCATTATAAACATTTAAGATTTTAAGTATAATTGACATACATTATATTAGTTTCAAGTGTACAACATAATAAAACATGGTATATTCTGTGAAATAATTGCCACGATTAAGTCTAGTTAGCATCTGCCAGCATGTACAGTAGAAGTTTGTGCCTTTGACTCCCTTTACCCATTTGACCCACACTAGCCTCTGGCAACCACTGATATGTTCTCTGTATCTATGAGCTGGGCATTTTGTTTTGTTTTGGTCTTTTCTTTCTTTTGTTTTTTAGATTCCACATATAAGTGAGATGACACGGTACTTGTCTTTCTCTGACCTATTTCACACAGGTTAATACCCTCGAGGCCCATTCATGTTGTCAAAAATGGAAATCCTTCTTTTTTAGGGCTGAGTAGTATTCCATTGTGTGTGTGAGAGTGTGTGTGCATCACATTTTGTAAATAAAGCTGCAGAGAACATGAGGGTACATATATTCTTTCATGTCAGTGTTTTCATTTTCTTTGGGTAAATATCCAGAAGTGGAATTTCTAGATCATATGGTAGTTTATCTTTAATTTTTTAAAGAACCTCTGTACTATTCTCCATAGTGATTGTACCAATTTACATTCTATCAACAGTGCAAAAGGTTTCCCCTTTCTTCTCATCCTCTCCACAACCTCACTTGCTATTTCTTGGGGTTTTTTTTGATAATACCCATTCTAATAGGTGTGAGGTAATATGTCATTGTGGTTTTGATTTTCATTTCCCTGCTGATTGTTGAGCATCTTTTCACATGTTTGTTGGCTACCTGAATATCTTCTTTGGAAAAATATTCAGATCCTCTGTGCATTTTTAAATCAGATTTTTTCTTTTTCTTTTTCTTTTTTTTTTTTGCTGTTGCATTGTAGGAGTTACAGGCATTTTTATGAAAAAATGTCCCCAAACACAAAAATTTAGTGAAGTAGCATTGTTCTATATTTCTTTCTCAGCCTCTTTAATATCTTGCTTAATAGAGTATAGCCAGATATTCTTATTTCAGCATTCAGTCTGTTACCATACATTTTTTTGTTGTTGTTGAAAGTATTTAAAAAAAAAAAAGTACTCAGCCTCACACAGATAAGTAGTTGGAAGAGGAATATTTTAATAACTTTTTCAGGTAATTCTGGATATTCTTCTTGGATGGTTTGTGGACAAGTAGAAGTTTCATGAAGATGAGTTGTAGTGTGCAGTCTGAAACCACATCTGAACTTCCCTTGCTCTGTTAAATGAAAACTCATTGGTATGCAGCAGAAATATTTTAGGCATACTTCCTATTTGTCACATGCAGTATTTTTTAAAGTGCCCCCAAGGTTAAGATTTCATAAAAAATAATAATTTTTTCTGCTTCCTTCATCAAGGATGTTCTTAAGTGAGGCTGTATTTTTTTGTTTCCTCAATAAATGTGTGGCAGTGAAGAATACACTGACTGCTAATACACTCTGATGCCACTGCCTTGGTTTGTACTAAGTTAACAGCAATTTTATTCACCATTGCCTTTGTGCACCATTTGTGCAGATGTCAATACAGTGAAGAAGGTAAATGGTGTCTTAGTGTTACTGTAAAAATAGCTTGGATTCTGTAGTCCACCTGAGGGAGTCTCAGTAACCACAGAAAAGGAAAAGTGAAGTTGCTCAGTCATATCCGACTCTTTGCGACCCCATGGACTGCAGCCTACCAGGTTCCTCCATCCATGAGATTTTCCAGGCAGGAGTACTGGAGTGAGTTGCCATTTCCTTCTCCAAGTAACCACAGAGGTCCATGAATAATAGTGTGAGGAACACTGAACTAGAAAACTTTGTGGATGCTCACTGGCTATTATATTCAGCACTTGTGTTTCTTATTTTTTGAGAAAGATATGAAAATATAACTCCTTGTGTTTTCCAGAATTGGCACACAGTTGTGGCTTTCCCAGGCTTGTCAATAATTAAGTACTTCATAATTTATGAAAGTTCCTTTTTGGGTGTCATCAATTGAGTAAAATATTTAGGACTTAAGTGTTAGTATGCTGGCTTTCCAGGTGGCACGGTGGTAAAAAAAAAAAAAAAAAACCCGCCTGCCAATGCAAGGGACACAGGTTCATCCCTGGAGAAGGAAATAGCAACCAACTGCAGTATTCTTGGCTGGAGAATGCCATGGATAGAGTAGCCTGGTGGGCTGCAGTCCATGGGGCCTCAAAGAGTCGGACGTGACTGAGCGCACACGCATGTACACATGCATGTAATGCGCTACAGTGACTAACTGAGCGTTTCAGAATATTCTCTTCACATCTTCCTGCAAAATGTATAGGCCCTCTCATTCTTTGGGTTACTGTAACTGAATGCATTCCTTTCATAAGTGTTGCTCATAAGTTGTTTGAAGAAACAAGATTTTAAGGATATAAAAGCAGATTTTTAGGGAACTCCTGGTGGTCCAGTGGTCTTTATTTCTTTCCTTTGAGAGTAACTAAATACAAAAATCCTGTTTCTTTCCTCCTCTAGTGAGGGTATGACTAGAGATGAGAGTTCTCCTTTTCTTCCCAAATTTCATATATTTAAAAGGCATTCTTCTATAATAAAGCAGGTATTTATTTGCAATTTGCTGTATGTTCAACACTTAAATTTCATGGGAAGATGAGTTACAAATTCATTAAACAATTAATAGGCAGCATATAATTAAAGTGTAAAAATGTGTGTTGCTGAATTCAAAGTGATACTAACGAGATCAATACGATCTGAGTGTTCAGAATGGCTTCATGAAGGATTTAAGATGCGTCAATAAGGCTTAGTAGAAAAGGGAGATGCCATAGACAGAATATATCTGGATTTCAGCTAAACACTGGATAAAATCTTTCAGGATATCCTCACAGACACAGGTAACTGGCTGAAATGTAAGTTTAATGCAGTACCAAATATTTGTTGAATAATTAAATAACTAGTTGAATGGTCATACCTAGGCATGCTAATGGATACGTCATTGACAGCCAGGAGCAAGAGTCTCACGGCTCAGGGCTCTGACCATGGGCTTGTCCTGTTCAGTATTGTTATCAGCAGCTTAGGTAAGGACATCCATTCAGTATACATTTAATGACCGTCACCTGTGAGTTGTATAGTCCAACATGCTCTCAAAAATAAAAAAATAAATAACATAGTGGGCTTCCATGTTGTCCCCTGATCCACTGCAGGGGCACAGGTTTGATCCCTGGTCAGGGAAGTTCTGCTTGCCTCAAGGTATGACCAAAAAAAAAAAACCAATTGACATACCCTATTTTTTCCTCTCCATGGGGAGTAAGAGAAATGATCATATAAACAAAGAGCTGTGCTTAGTCTCAGTCCTGTCTAACTCTTTTCGGACCCCATGGACTGTAGCCCGTCAGGCTCCTGGGTTCACACAGATTCTCCAGGCAAGAATACTGGAGTGAGCTGCCATGCCCTCTTCCAGGGGATCTTCCCAACCCAGGGATCGAGCCTAGGTCTCCCACATTGCAGGCAGATTCGTTACCATCTGAGCCATCAGGGAAACCCAAACAAAGAGCAGCTTGAACAAAATTTTAATGGACTGCTCATATAATAGAGTGAAGGGGTGGATTGTTTGATAATAGGAGCTCAAAAGATCTCAGTAGACTAGAAAATTTCTCCAAACCTGACAAAATAAGTTTATATAGATAAACCCATGACCCTACATGTAGGTGTAGAAAAACTGCATAGTATAAAATGGGAGAGATCTAGTTTAAACACGTTTGAAAAAGACTCCTGAAATTTCTAGCAGTGTGGCAGAATATATTACTTCAAAATTCTTGTGTATAACACTCAGAAATGCTTGGTAAAGTATTGAAATAACTCCTTTTAAGCACATAGTTGACCTTACCTCCCAAAAGTAAGGAAAATCCCTTGGGAGCAAAAATGAGTAGGAAGATAAAGAGTTTCAGAAGTGGATCCTGTTGAATTTGAATAAGAATTGACAAGTTTGCCAGAAAAAAAGGAAATCTCCCAAGTCCTCTACCCCATCAGTTATTTTAAATGAACCCATTCTAACTGGAGCATGAGGAGTGAAACAGAAGTGGCTCTAGGGTCAAATGCCAAAGATGAAAACTTGCGCCTACTGCGGAGTGAGGAATCTAAGGCTGAAACTTCCCCATTAATCCAGTTCCCTAGAAAGCAGGTGGAGTTGTTAACACTCCTTGGCCACTAGCAGAAACAGGAAAGCATAGGTATTCAGGATTTCCGCAGGTTCACATCAGTCGATTGTGAATTTATATTATACTCCCACATGGGAAAGACCCCCATAAATGAGCGTTTATTTATTTAGTTTTGGCTCTGCTGGATCTTGGTTGCTGCATGGACTTTTCTCTAGGTGCGGTGAACGGGGCCTACTCTCTAGTTGCGATGGGTGGGCTCTAGGGTGTGCAGACCTCAGTAGTTGCAATTCCCGGGTTCTAGAGCATAGCCTAAAGAGTGGTGGCACACAGGCTTAGTTTCTCCACAGCATGTGGGATCTTCCTGGACCAGGGATCAAACCCATGCCCCCTGCATTGGCATGTGGATTCTTTACTGCAGAGTCACCAGCAAGCCCCAATAATTATCTTTTTTTTAAGTGACCATCAAAAATGATGAGGCACGTTTGAAAATTCAAGTTGAATATAAGCTAAAAATATAATTGTTGAAATTTTAAACCCAGTGAATAAGTTAGCATGTTAGACCGTGAAGAGGAGAGTTAAAGAACAATGATATCTGAAAATGTGGTTCAGAGTACAGCACAGAGGACAGGAAATGTATGAAATACGAAAGGTCAAGAGACATAAGGGGTAGAATATTTAACATACCTAGAAAGAGAATGCAGGAGAGACAAGTATTTGAAGAATGTTGACTGAGAAATTTATGGAACAGAAGTTAAAGGTGCTCTGCATATAAAACAAGGTACATTTTTAGAAAATCACACCTAAACATGTAGAAGAGCTACAAATTCCCAGAAAGAAAGTGTGACCTACAAAGAAAAATCATGCTGACAGAAACATCTCAACAGCAATCTAGAAGCCAGAAGATAGTACAGAGAGAAATTAATGTCAACTTAGAATTGTGTACACTACAAAATAATTTAAGAATGAAAATATTCTTAATCCTTTTTAGGTAAAGAAAAGCTGAATTTTTATCAGCAGATCTTTACTTAAGGAATGTCTATAAAGGATATATTTAAAGAAGAAGGAAAAATACCTTAGAATAAGGGTAGTGAAAAGTAAAAGGGAGCCAAGAAATTGGCAAACATAAGTAAATCTAAACAAACTGTATGAAGTAAGAGTAATGTCTAATTTTTAGGGCTAAAAATACACAACCAGAAAATCAGCTGTGCTCCAATAAAATTAAAAACTAAGAAGAAAAAATAAAAATATAAAACCAAATAGTAGACAATAACAGACTGTAATCAGGAGAGAACTGATCATGTTCTAAGGTCATTACTTTATTCAGGATAGGGGATAAAATATTGCTAACTTTGGGTTTCATTAAGAATGTGTGGTTACTATTACTAGTCTTGGAGTGGAAGGTGATGGAAATCAAGAACTAGCAAACCCAAAAAAAATTGTTTAAATCCAAAAATATCAAGGAAAGGAAAAGAAGCAGAGAGAAGAAGAGGGCAAACACAGCAAAGGAAGAGTCCATGATACATTAGTAATAATAGATGTGAAGTTAGTGTTAGTCCCTCAGTCGTGTCTGACTTTTTGAGATCCCATGGACTGTAACCCACCAGACTCCCCTGTCCATGGGATTCTCCAGGCCACAATACTGGAGTGGGTTGCCATTCCCTTCTCCACGCATCGAACCTGGGTCTCTGACACTGCAGGCAGATTCTTTACTGTCTGAGCCACCAGGGAAGCCCAGTATGAAGTAACCTCAAAAGCGAATTTGTCCAAGGGTGTTAAAAATAATAATATAGAAGAGATAAAGCTTGACCACCAAATACACCATGTAAGATAAACACTTCAAGCTGGTTTTAGATCTAAAGTTAAAAGAAACCAACATTTAAAAGATAACATAGAAGAAAATGTTTGTGAACCTAGAATAGGAAAAAAATCTTTTTAAAGACAACCAAAACACATAAAGGAAAATAGCAATAAATTGCACTATAGAATTAAGAACTTTTCTTCATTAGAAGACACCAGTAAGAGAAAAACAAACCAAAAAAAAGAGTGGGAAGAGATATTTATACACATAACTGGGGAAAGTCTTTAGAGGTCAAAAGAGTCACTAAACAACAAAAGACAGCTCTTAAACTTGTTTGATTCTCATGAAATAGTTTCAGAATATATAAAGTAAAAACTGAAAAGCATAGGGCTTAATCCACTATTATAGTTAAAAATCACTCCGCATTGATTGGGCAAGGAGCCAAAACAAAACTACAGAAGATTTGAACACAAATAACAGATTGGATTTGATGGACAGCACATTCTCTTCACTTAGCATGCACGAACACACATTCTCCTCAAGCACACTTGGGACATCTACAGAAATGAACAAGAACAGAAGAGCTAAAGTGATAAGAAGGTGCTGGAAGTACAGAAGAAGAATGAGTAATAGATCTGAAAGCCAGAGCCCAGAAGGTTTGCATTGAGGGGTAATGAAAAGGGGATTGGAAGTCAGATAGTTTACCAGCTTTGTCTCACCCCACGATGTTGATATAGAAGGAAAGTCTGACCCTTAGTTAGAAATAGAACTCAAACTTCCAAGTACTTTGAAGGCATTTTTAAGTGTTACTTTTATGTACTGGATTGAACTACATAAAACTGCCATTTTTTGTAGAAGAGGAAGGATCAGCTATTGGCATTTTCATATGGCCCAACAAAACACAAAGTGAGAATTGAGCTTTTCTGTTTTGTTTTTTGTTAGTTTTTAATTCACCTTCTTCAAAAAGACAAGTGTCAATAGACCAGAATTCAACATCCTATCAAAAACGTGTGCCAAAGTCTTCCTACATTTATTTAATATCTTAAACACTAGAGGATGTCTCAGGCTTTGTTAATGACACATTCTCAGACAAGAAGTAGATGTTGGATTATTTCAAAGAAACCATTTGGCTCATTGAAGCATCCCTTAAAAAGCCAGTTAGTGTCATAAAACATGTGGGTACTGAACGTGTGGGCTCATCTGTAGTGAGAGTCATCACCAGGAAATACTTTGCTGGGTCTGGGTGCTTTCTATAGCAAATTAGGTGTCCTGAGATCAAAATAATTTTCTGAAGGTTTGTTTGCCTCTCTGTTCAAAACTCTATAATGCCCTCTGTTTCTGGTTTCTGTTTCACTGTTGAATTATACTTTTTCAGGAAATCTCATAAACTGACACAGTAGTTCCAAGAATTAACATTATAGAGAAAATTAGTTTATTCTCACTGCAAAGTTTATTTCCACATTTATAATTGACTAGTTCCTTCTGTAACACACATCCTCCTGGCTTAAACAACTTTTACTCTTTGTGATTGGTTATTGGTCCAGCAGCCAACAAAGGCTCACCCTGGTGCCATCTTTAGCCCCTTTTGTGTCCAGAGACAGTTGCTATGTAACTACCTTCTCCCAAACCGGAGTTTTTGAATAACATGAAACTGACAAGTAACTTAGACTTGTTCTGTTTGGATACTTCTTCCACCCCTCAGATGAAAGTTATTTTTATGCACTAAATGCACTCAATATGTCAGCAGATTTGGAAAACTCAGCAGTGGCCACAGGACTGGAAAAGGTCAGTTTGCATTCCAATCCCAAAGGAAGGCTATACCAAAGAATGCTCAAACTACTGCACAATTGCAGTCATCTCACACGCTAGTAAAGTAATGCCCAAAATTCTTCAAGCCAGGCTTCAGCAATTCATGAACCATGAACTTATGGAGGTGCAAGCTGGTTTTAGAAAAGGCAGAGGAACCAGAGATCAAATTACCAACATCCGCTGGATCATCAAAAAAGCAAGAGAGTTCCAGAAACACATCTATTTCTGCTTTGTTGACTATGCCAAAGCCTTTGACTATGTGGATCACAGTGAACTGTGGAAAATTCTTGAAGAGATGGGAATACCAGACCACCTGACCTGCCTCTTGAGAAACCTATATGCAGATCAGGAAGCAACAGTTAGAACTGGACATGAAACAACAGACTGGTTTCAAATAGGAAAAGGAGTACGTCAAGGCTGTGTATTGTCACCCTGCTTATTTAACTTGTATGCAGAGTACATCATGAGAAACACTGGGCTGGATGAAGCACAAGCTAGACTCAAGAATGCTGGGAGAGATATCAGTAACCTCACATATGCAGATGACACCACCCTTATGGCAGAAAGTGAAGAAGAACTAAACAGCCTCATGATGAAAGTGAAAGAAGAGAGTGAAAAAGTTGGCTTAAAGCTCAGCATTCAGAAAACTAAGATCATGGCATCTGGTCCCATCACTTCATGGGAAATAGATGGGGAAACAGTGGCAGACTTTATTTTTTGGGGCTCCAAAATCACTGTAGATGGTGATTGCAGCCATGAAATTAAAAGATGCGTACTCCTTGGAAGGAAAGTTATGACCAACCTAGATAGCATATTAAAAAGCAGAGACATTACTTTGCCAACAAAGGTCTGTCTAGTCAAGGCTATGTTTTTTCCAGTAGGCATGTAGGGATGTGAGAGTTGGACGGTGAAGAAAGCTGGGCACCGAAGAATCGATGCTTTTGAACTGTAGTGTTGGAGAAGACTCTTGAGAGTCCCTTGGACTGCAAGGAGATCCAACCAGTCTATCCTAAAGGAGATCAGTCCTGGGTGTTCATTGGAAGGACTGATGTTGAAGCTGAAACTCCAATACTTTGGCCACCTCATGTGAAGAGTAGACTCATTGGAAAAGATCCTGATGCTGGGAAGGATTGAGGGCAAGAGAAGAAGGGGACGACAGGATGAGATGGCTGGATGGCATCACCGACTCAATGGACATGGGTTTGGGTGGACTCCGGGAGTTGGTGATGGACAAGGAGGCCTGGCGTGCTGCAATTCATGGGGTCGCAAAGAGTCGGACACGACTGAGCAACTGAACTGAAATGAACCCAGGTCTCAACAAATTTAAACGAAGCGCATCAGTACCATCCCCACATTGTTAGAAGCTTCCTCTTTGGTGTTAATGACCTGTGTAGCAGTTGTCACTTCTCTTCTAGAATGTCAAGTGCATTTGGCCTGTTTCTTTTGTAAGAATTTAGCTAAAAACCACACCAGTTTTGGCTGTGAGAAATGGTGAAATACTTGTAGTCATTTCCTGCAGCAAGCTTGTGAATGATGACTTTAGGGCCATTCAGGAATAACTTTATTGGTTTCTTGCACACTTTGTTATTTGCATATACGGCAACAAATCTGCCAAAATTTACTGTAAACTCTATTCTTCAGGTGTTGTGCTTTTTTTTTTTTTTTTAATGACAAATGCATAGTTAGGCTGCAGAAACTTAAAGAGAAAACTTTTTCAATTGTCAACATGTGCCAGAATTGTATTTGTGTTTTTGAAAGGAGGGCAGAACACCAAAGACATTATATAAAATAGAGGACCCACAAGGCAAACCAAATTAGATTTTGCTGACTTCGCATATGGACATGTATTTGAGTGGTAAGAGACGACTTAGTAACAGCAAGTTACTTAAGCATGAACATTATTTTGAAATGACCTTATAAATCCAGCTCTTGAAATTTTTCCCTGTATACATCCTCCAGCAAAAGAATATTTTATACCAGATGGATGCAGTATGGGTTCCATTAATAATGCACATCTGCAGAGAACCACTGTCAGTTACATCATCTTTGAATAACAATGTTATAATGCCTGTGTATTAAACTAGGAAATTTTAACCATTTTATTGCCCTGTCAAGTGGACCAGCAGATTGAAAGCTAGGATGTGAAATGGTATGTTTTATTATAAAACATTGATTAGTAAACTAGACAATATTAAGATAAAATTTGGAGAAGATTGGGACTTTTTTAAAATTGACATTAGATTTGTTTTTAATAGACTGTTTTCTAATATACTTGACTTTTTAGAGTAGTTTTAAGTTTGCAGAAAAATCAAGTAGAAGATACAGAGTTCCCATGTACCTCCTTATTCTCAACAGTTTGCTCTGTTACTAACGTCTTCATTACTGTGCTGTATTAAAGTTGATTAGCCAATACTGATACTTTATTGCTAACTGAAATACATTCTGTGTTGTATGTTCTCTTGGTTTTGACAGATACATGAGGTCATGTATTGATCATTATACTATCATACAGAATAGATTCACTGCCCTAAACATCCTCTGGCTCTGCCTGCTTTTCATCCCTTCCTCCTCTTCAAACTCTTGGCAACCACTGTTCTTTTTACTGTTTCTCTAGTTTTGTCTTTAAATTTGGGATCATAGAGTATGTAGCCTTTTCAGAGTGGCTTGTTTCACTTAGTAATAATGCATTTAAGGTCCCTTCATGCCTTTTTGTGGTTTGATAGCGTATTTCTTTTTAGCAATGATTTAACATCCCATTTTCTGGATATACCACAGTTGGTTTTTCCATGCTGCACTATTGAAGGGCATCATGATTGCTTCCAAGTGTTGGCAGTTTTGAATAAACTTGCTGTGAGCACTCATGAGCAGTTTTTTGTGTAGATACAAGTTTCCAACTCATTTGGGTAAATACTAAGCAGCTCAGTTGCTGGATAGTATGGTGAGACTATGTTTAGTTTTGTGAGAAACTGAGAAACTGTCATCCACAGTGGCTGTGCCATTTTGCATTCTCATCAGCAATGACTTGAGAGTTCTGTTGCTCCACATCCTCGCCAGCAGTCAGTCCGTGTTCACAGTGTTTGTTTTTTAGCCATCCTGATAGGTGTGCAGTAGTATCTCACTGTTGTTTTAATTTGCATTTCCCTGATATCATACAGAGTTAAGCATCTTTTCGTAGGCTTATTCGCCATCTGTGTATCTTCATTGGTGAGGTGTCTGTTCAACTCTTCTGCCAGATTTTTAATTGGGTTGTTACTGTAGAGTTTTAAGAGTTCTTTGTATATTTTGGATACTAGTCTCTTCTCAGATACATGTTTTGCAAAGATTTGTCTCCCAGTCTGGCTGATCTTTTTCATTCTCTTAAGCAAATTAGATTCTCTTTATGACTTCAGTTCCTATCAGCCATGGAAACTGAAAGAACTAGTAACATTAAAATTAAAAAAGGGGGGGAACCCTGTTCCTAAGTTGCTTGAATAGTCTTCAAGCCAGTTGCAATTATTTGGCTGACCTATTAATAAAGCAAGTATAGTGCTTGAACCTGAAATTCTTTTTATTTAGTCATCGTAAAACATAGTAACGAAGCTTGTTGATTGAGGGCTTCAGACAACTGATGATTGTGTGTCTGATCACTTTCTTTGCTCTCTAATATAGATTTAGTGGCACTTGTCATATTTTAATATGATGCTGCATAAAATATCCCCAGTACTCTAAGTTTGGATCTTATACCATATTGATATTAAGAACATAAAATTAAAACAATAAATGCACACTGGCCCAACAGTCTCTATCTATAGTGTAGCTTAAATAATAAAGAACTCAAAAACATACAGTTCTTGGAAACCAGGGCTAAATGAAATGCGAAAGGCTCTCCCATTTTGGCTCCTTTAATGCTTAACCAATAAGCTGTTACTTTCTGACCTTTTGAAGTCATTTGTTTGACCATAACTGCTATGTGTATGTGTATGTGTGTGTACACATACACACACACACAGACATATATATGCGCTCAGTCACCTCAGTCCTGTCTGACTCTTTGCGACTCCATGGACTGTAGCCTGCTAGACTCCTCTATCCATGGGATTTTCCTGGCGAGAATACTGGAATGGGTTGCTGTGCCCTCCTCTAGGGGATCCTCCCCATCTAGGGATCAAACCTGCGTCTCCTGCATTGGAGGCAGATTCTTTACTGCTGAGCCACTGGGGAAGCCATATTTATACACACATACACATATTAAATTTATAAGGAAAAATATAGTATCAGTAGACAGTATCATTCCAATGTAAGAGATATGGTTTAACATTCTTAACATGAGTATTGAACTTACAGGATTTTTCCCCTACATACATAGACCTGCTTTTAAAGATAAAGTTTTAGGGAAATGATAGTATAGCAGAAAACTTTACTTACATGTATGATTGTTTCAAACTGCAAACTTGGGTTCCTGAATGGCTGGGTGTTGGCTTCCTTTCCTAAGGTGATCAGCTAGGCCTTCATAATCTACTCTGTTACTCAGCCATTTTCATAGCAGAATACTTTGTTTTGGTCTTTTAATACTGTCAGCATGGCAGAATCAAGTTCCATAAAAGGCATTTGAGAAACAAATAACCTTTT
This sequence comes from Antilocapra americana, assembly GCA_007570785.1. Lineage (NCBI taxonomy): Eukaryota > Metazoa > Chordata > Mammalia > Artiodactyla > Antilocapridae > Antilocapra > Antilocapra americana. The sequence continues at coordinate 29,990,736 of ML661897.1, read as the reverse complement.
TTGTAAAGTGAATGTGGCAAAAACCAGGTGTATTCTTTTTTTCTTAGTAGAACTCCGTTTATAAATCATAGGGTACAAAATTTTTTATGCCTAGAGCCTATTACCATTTTTAAATGCTGTCAGTAACCATATCATGAGGTATTCATTTCAGTTATCTTTTATGTTGCACAACTGATTTTGTGTTTGAAATGTTAGTTTAAAATGATGTCACAGCTCTATAGAAAAATGTTCCAGGGTTTAATGGAGAGTGGTTACTTTTTCAGTTAAGGTCATTTCTGTGAACTAAACTTCAACATGGATTTAGGTGAAATCTTAACATGAGAACTCTGTCTTTGATGGCAGCAGGCATCTTGATGATGACTGTCCGCATGACTTGTGCCCTGAGCCTCTTAGCTTGACTAAAGCCTCCTTGCTCTCCAAGGCCAACTCTCAGCTGTCATCCCAGGACTTCCCTTCACCATCCTCCCGGAATTCCCTTGATACCACTGTGTGTGTTAAAAGAGTTCCCATCTGCTGCACTCCATGCTTAATGTTTTTTGCGGTGTGGTGTGATGCACATTTTTTTAACAATAAATAGCGTAGGTGATAAATTCTTGTGACCTTAGGTGCCAGAAATAGCTTTGTTCTGCCCTCCCACTTGATTGCTTGTGTGCCTGGGTAAACATTCTGTGTCGATCATTGTCCTTCAGAGTCTTCAGGGACTCCTTGTCTTGTTGCCAAGTGTTGCTTCTGTGCTGCCTAGAGCCATCTGATTGCTGATCATTTATGTGTTTACCTGACTTGGATTTTGTTTATGTTTTTTGTTCCCTTCGCCCATCTCCTTGCCTCCTGGGCAGCTTACAGAATCTCCTTTTTGTCAGGCTTCTCAGGTTTCATAGTGGTATGCCTTGGGTATGGCCTGATCTTCAAGTTATGCTGAATTTTGGTAGAGCTTTCCTTCTGACATCTGATGTTCTTCAGCTCTAAGAGGTTTTCTTGGATTATTTTGTTGATGTTTTCTTCTCCTTCTCTGTTTTCTGTGCCCTCTGGAACTCTTGTTAATTAGATGTTGGACCTCTGGAATCAGGCCTCTGATTTTATCTTTACTCTTATTTTCCATCTTCTGATCTATTTTCTGAGAGGCTTTAATTTGATTTTCCAACCCGCTGATGGAATAGTTTGTCTCTGCTATCATATTTTTAATCTCTAAGATCTCTTTTTCTGTTCTTTGAATGTTTCTTTTTTAGAGCACCCTGTTCTTACTCCCAGTTGCAAAATATTTTCTTATCTCTTTGCTGAGCTTAATGATACTTTTATCTTTATATTCTTTCTTTTTTCAAGTTTCCTTTTTCCTGAACAGTTTCTGTTTGCTACAGGATTTTTTTGTGTGTATTTGTTTTGTTTGCTGTTGTTACAAGAGAAACCGAGGCATGTTAAAAATTTTTAAGAGTATATTTGAGCAAAAATCAGTTTCAATGGAGCAGCATCCAGTCTGGCATAGAGAAAGGAGCTCCAAGGGGCTGTACAAAATAAAAGACTAGGTGAGAAGGGAGCAGGAACAAGGGAGTCAGTCATACTAAGTAAAAAAACAGATCAGTTTCCTTTAGGGAACGGCAGGGGTCTGTCCAGCAGGTTACCTAACTAGTACTCATCAGGCAGGTCCTGATTGACTGGTTTAAGATTCCATTTTTGGGAGAGCCGAAACTATAATTAAGTCTCAGTTTTTTATCCAACCATAAGTAGCTTCACTTAAGGGCTGTTTTATATTTTAACACTTGTCTTCCATGTTAAAGTGCTTCCCTGATGGCTCAGACTGGAATGAATCTGCCTGCAATGCGGGAGACCCCGGTTAGATTCCTGGGTTGGGAAGATCCCCTGGAGAAGGGAAAGGTTGCCCACTGGAGTATTCCTGCCTAGAGAATTCCATAGACAGAGGAGCCTGGCAGGCTACAGTTCATGGGGTTGCAGAGTTGGGCACAACTGAGCAGCTATCACTGTACTCACTTCTGTGTTAAAGGCTTTCTTCAGATTTGTGGTAATCCTTATTTCCTCATAATCAAGATTGAAAGACTACCAAGCTGATTAGAAATGCACAGTGTGGGCGTGAGGCTTGTCTGCTTGAGGCATCACAGTGGGGTAATCCAACTATACCATTTATTAGGTAACCCCCATATCAGTGTATCTTTAGGTATTTCCTTTGTGACTGATGGGATTCTCAGGGGAAGATTTTCCAAATTCCTGTCAAGGGAGTCCAGTCTGGACACTGGCATTTCTGGGTACAAGGAGCCCAGTAAGGAGGCATTTGATGTGTATGTATGTGGCCACTTAATTGACTTATCTGGTGCCCACGTCCTTAAAGGTGCTTTCAACTGGCTTGGTGTCCCTAGTCCAGAGGCACTGAGTAAAGATACCTGGAAATCTCACTTCTCAAAGATACTATTACCCTGTTCTTTCTTGCTTTGGCCACCACACTTCACCTTAACATCTGAGCAGGGAATGTAAAACAGCTTGGTTTCCAGTTCTTTGCACCACTTGCAAGATATTTGGCCTTCTTATGTCAGTTAAGTCAGTTACTGCTGATTTTTCTGTATTCCAAAATTTTGTCCTGTCACCTATCATATTTCTTGTGAGATTATGTTTGTGGTTTTTTTTAAAAATCCCTTTAGTGTTGTTTTTGTTGGGTTTGGGAAAGGAACAAGATTAGATATGGGATCACTCTACTATTTTAACCCAAACCCCCAGGAGGCTTTTTAAGAGTTAGACAGCCATTTATTTTTATTTAGTTGGCCGCACCTGGTCTTAATTGTGACATGCGAGATCTTTCGTTGTTTCATGGGGTATCTTTCATTGAGGTGCATGGACTTTCTGGTTGTGGTATGCTAGCTTATTTGCCCTGACCTATGGGATCATAGTTCCCCGGTCAGGGATCAAACCCACACTCCCGCATTGCGAGGCCGATTCTTAACCATTGGACCACCGGAGAAGTCCGGACATCCACTTACGGATGATATTTTTAGGAAACTTCTACTGTGTTCTGGACTCTGAGGTACGCTTTTGTCCTTTTCATGCACTGTGCACATTAGTACTCATTTACTAAAGTCACAATAAGTAAATAATCAGTATAAATGGCCATGTAAACAAACATTTGAGCCAGTTGTACTAGAATTTGAGTGTTATACAGTTATGTAAGTAATAAATATCTCTCTTTGAATAAATGCCTGTAACAATGCAATATAATTCTATATCTGTGGGGAAATATGTACTTAGTACTACCCATTCTGGAAATGGGTGGAAATACAATTGGTCCTCATTATTTATGGTAGTTTGTTGGATAAAGCTGCTGAGAACACTGGATTAACAAATCGTGAACCGTTTCTCTTGCAGGACATGTAGGGTTAAGTTCCTGCCAACCTCTAGTCATGTTTTCCTCAATCAAGCTTTGTTTTGTTTGTATTTCTATTTATAGACACCTTTTTAAAACACCTTTATCTAACATTTTTTCACACAACCTTCTTGAACTTAGGAATACTAGATAACACTTCAGCACTATGCATGGGGCCATTTTAAACATCATAATTGGCAACAAAAAGCCCCAAATTGCAAAAAACATGGCATTAAGTAAATTACAAAAAGGACTTTTAAGTTATGAGAACTGAAGCAAAAACACAAAACATTACCTTGTTTGACCTCAGCTGAGAAACATGTGTCAGGCCACTCAAAGTTTTCACCATTCTGTTCATGTCCACAAATGACACAGTTGCTGATAGTTTTGACTTGGGGATTACAAATAAATTTTGCAAATAGGGGACTCACAAACAATGAGGAGCAATTATACAGGACTGGCCAAAAAGTTCGTTCAGATTTTTCCATAAGCAAACCGGAACAAACTCTTTGGCCAGCCCAATATACCCTATAACATAGCCCTGCAAGGCAAGACATCTAGAACCCCTCTAGGTGGCTCAGTGGTAAAGAATCTGCCCGCCAGTGCAGGAGACACAGGTTCGATTCCTGGTCCAGGGAGATTCCGCATGCTGGGGAGTCACTTAGCCCATGCGCCACAACCACTGAGCCCGTGCTGTAGAACCAGGAGCCGCAACTACTGAGACCACGTGCCCTAGAGCCCGTGCTCGGCAGCAGGAGAAGCCACCACAGTAGGAAACCCACATGCTGAGACTACAGAAAACCTGCACAGCAGCGAAGACCCATCCCAGCCGAAAATGGATTCATGGAGTTAAATTTATATACATATATATATATATAATTATATATATATACGAATGAAGAGGGCATGGCAGCCCACTCCATTATTCTTGCCTGAAGAATTCCACGGACAGAGGAGTCTGGTGGGCTACAGTCCATGGGATCAGAAAGAGTCAGACACGACTCAGCGTCAGCACAGCACATATATATATATATATATATATATATATATGATACCTCTGTAGAAGAAATTGTAGATTTTAATGTATGTACTTTAAAAAACTGTTGTTCTTCACTTTTTAGTAGACAATATATTCCATAATAGCAAGTAATAAACTCAGTAATTAAGAATGTACATACATTACTACATTGACTTTTACAGCATTGTTAGATAAATATTATTTCTACTTAAAAGAAATGAAAAGTTGTTTGAAAGATTTGAGTAACTTATTCACACTCCCACAGCTTGTAAACAGGAGAGTGGGGATATCTGATATCTGAGGTCTTAACTCGGGTTATTCTCAACCTTCACTTCACTCTAAAAGGGTCCTTGCTCCTGCTGATAGGTCATCGGCGTTGTTTGTATTAGAGAGATGTGTGGGAGTGTTAACCTGATTTATTTTTTGTTAAATTCCCTGTTTTAAAAAATTTGGCCGATTGTTTTCATGATCTTTTTAATTTTAATATTTGCTTCCTTTTAAATCTGATTTACGTATATAATTAGAAGCATAGAATTTAGAACTGACAGCATCTTTGTCACATAATACAATAAAATCCACCTATTTTACACAAGAGGAAGCTGAAGCTCCAGGAAATTAACTTGCCCAAAGTCACACTGTGAAAGTCACTGAAAGTGAAAGTCGCTCAGTCATGACCAACTCTTTGCAACCCCATAGACTATACAGTCCATGGAATTCTCCAGGCCAGAATACTGGATTGGGTAGCCTTCCCCTTCTCCAGGGGATCCTCCCAACCCAGGGGCCGAACCCAGGTCTCCCACGCTGCAGGCGGATTCTTTACCAGCTGAGCCACAAAAGAACCCCAAGAATACTAGAATGGGTAGCCTATCCCTTCTCAGGTGGATCTTCCCAACCCAGGAATTGAACCAGGGTCTCCTGCGTTGCAGGTGGATCTTTACCAACTGAGCTATGAGGGAAGCCCTCCAAATTGCTTAACTCTCAAATTAATTCTTTTCTCTGCCTGGGTTTTTTTTTGTAGCCCCTTATATTCAAAAGATTGTTTTAACCAAGTTGGCAAGGAGTTAGTACCCCCAAATTAAGTCAGAATCTCTTATAATACCATATGTTCATTACTTTTTAACTTTGACATCTGGAAGTGAACCACTGATAGCAGACAGAATTGCATTACGGTAGGTGGAGGAAACTCCAACATCTACTGGGGCCAGGGCTTAGGACTTGGCAGTCAGCTAGCGAGAGCCTGCCCTGAGGGAAGCACTGTGCTCTTACTGTCATTTGATTAGTGACACTTGAAAATGCAGGTCCTGGGTAATCAGATCTGCTAATTTTTTATGGGAAACTAGAAAACCAGATACTATCAGGAAACCTTGGCAACCATGTCAGACTTTAAAACAACAGTGTAAGGTGAACAACCAAAATGTGCATGGGCCAGTTTGAGGCTACCAGTTTGAAACCTGTACTTAAGAGGATTCCACTTAAGCTGCAGCTTTCATTCCTCTGCACTCTTCATGACTGTGAGAAGGAACCAAAACCGGTTTCTAGTGACATGTTCAATAAAAGCTCTTGAGTTAAATGTGTAAGTCAATGAGCCAGGCATAGTTAGTCTGGCTGTTTACCTCCTGAAATGATTTGTTTACATGTGTTCTAGCTGTGTGTCACCCACAGTGCAAACATCATATGTGTTTATTACAAGTGAGGATTGATTCATATTTTGAAGCTAAGTGTAGAATTTTGCAGTCTCATATGTTAGGAGACATGCTGTCTTTATCTAATGCACGCAAGGCCCTGGCACTGCATTATCGCCTACTGAAAGTGCATATTTTATCTTGCTTTACGGCAGTAGACATTACACAGCAACTGCAACCAAAAAGCTTTACTTACTCTTTTAGTCCTCTCAGAAATAGAATGTCCCTCATGTGTCCAAAAATCTTACTTTATTTATTTCCTGAACAAATAATGGGTGTTACAGTTCTAAAAGCAGAAATTGGTATAAAACTAAAGCATTCTAAATCTAATGTGTGGTTGTCGGTTACAGATGGGCTTCTTTTTCATTAGTATCAGAAAGATGAGAGTAAATATGTGAAGAATTTGGGGAGAACTGTGTCGCTTTTCCATCTCATTTTAAAAACTTCTTATTGAAGTGTAACATGTGTACCGAAAAATTCACAGATTATAAATGTACAATTCAGTGGATTTTCTCAAAATGAGCATGCCTCTGTAATCAGCACCTACATTAAGGAATGAAACATAATATCCATACTACTATTGATGGACATTTGGCTTTCACATTTGGGAACTATTACATTTAGTGTTGGCATGAACATTCCTATTCAAGTGTTTTGGTGAACTTAGCATGTATCTCTGTTGGGTATATACATAGGAGTGGAGTAGCTGGGTCATTCGATATTCAAACTATCAGCATTTATTATTGGTAAGAACAAAATAAAAGTATTGATAGCAATAAGCACTGACATACTTTTTCAAATTTCAGCTTTTAGAATGTATTGCCTATTGCCTTCTTGATTTTATAAATTTGTTTTATGAATTCTGATTGGAAGCAGGATCAGCTATTAATTAATAGTAATATGTTCCTATTGAGAGGAGTTAATTTTAAAAAGATCTGTACAATTGTTGGGGGGTGTTTCCCTGCTTATAAGTAATATTTACTTGTCAAAAATGTAAAATTTAGGGAAATACAGAACAGAAATTACAAGTCTCCCATAATCTCGCCTCCTAAAGATGTCAGTATGTGTTCACACAGATTTTCCTTTATGAATTTGCTAACGTGTCACAGGTGATACCCTCTACATGCAGTTATTCCACTTGCTTTTTTAAAATAAATTTTTATTGGAGTGTAGTTGATTTGCTTTGTGTTAGTTTCTGCTGTACAGCAAAGTGAATCAGTTTATATATATATATATATATATATATATATATCTCCACTCCTTTTTAGATTCTTTTTCCATATAGGTCATTACAGTGTCTTGAGTAGCTTTCCCTGTGCTATATAGTAGATTCTGTTGTATGTGTGTTCTCATGCCGTCGTGTTCAACTCTTTGCAACCCCACAGACTGTAGCCCACCAGATTCCTCTGTCTGTGGAATTTTCCAGGCAACAATACTGGAATGGGTTGCCATTTCCTCCTCCAGGGAATCTTCTTGACCCAGGGATTGAACCCATGTCTCTTGCATCTCCTGCCTTGGCAGATGGATTCTTAGCACTGCACCACCTGGGAGGTCCGGATTCTCATTAGTTACCCCAGTCTTCCAGTTTATCCACCCCCTGCTTTCCAGTCTCATGACCAGAAGCTTTTTATATCTGTGACTCTATTTCTGTTATGTAAATAAGTTCATTTGTATCATTTTTTTATGGATTCCACTTATAAGTCCTATCAGACAAGTTTTGTCTTTCTCTGCCACTTGCTTTTTTAAACTAAGAATAATTATTATTACTGGATTTTTAGGAGTTTTAAAAAACATTATCTATGTTGATTGAATATTCATTATTGACAGTAGGTCTGCCTTATTGAATAAATAAAAATAAAATGTAATTAGTATATCAAATCAGTTTTATTAGCCTTACACTTTTTTAAATCGTTTCTTTTCTGGCAGGTTAAGTATGCATCTTTTGATGTACCTAACAGAGTTTTTTTCCTAATACACAGAAAAATGCCAACTAAGGATGATGTAAATTAATGGAGTTCATGAACAGGTGGCTTGATTTTTTTTCAAATTTCAGACATCCTGATCATGAAAATTCAGCTACCAAATTGGTAATTCTGACTGTATATCCTCCATGAGAACTCCTCTGGCTTGAGGGTGTATGTCACACTTTGTACTAGAGGGGTGCTTCTGATCATTTCAGGTGGTTTGAATGGCAGTCAGATCAAGGATGTACTTCGCAGAGAACCTAGTCATCCAAGACTTGTGCTGGTTTTCTAGTCACTACTCAGCACTACTGGGAATGTTATCAGATCTTTCCTGAAAATGAGTATCCTGGTCTCTGATTAGAAATCTCCAAGAGGATTTTTTTTCCCCAAGCAGTGAGACTAATTTAAAAATATATACTGTCAGGCTTTTTTTTTTTTAAAGCAGGATATGACAAAATAAGTTCCAGGATGTTTTTTTCCAGGATATGTTTAGAGTTAGTATAACATCTAATGCAGAAACAGAAGTCTTCATTTTCCTAAAAGATACAGGCAACTCCTCAGATAAATCAATTTTGGAGGCCTGAAGTCTCAACTGATTACACCTTATATTGAAATGAGAATAATTGAGCTGCGTTTTTCTCTATCCTGGTTTTAAAAACTGTAAAATAGCATTATTGCTAAATAATAGGATACATTCTTTTAATACTTTTTAATACCTTCATTGTAACCAAATTGTTGGTGAAATACAAGTGCTTTAGGTTTGGTGGTTTGATTGTCTTGTACTAAAGTAGTGCTTTCCTAGTTGAAGATTGCGTTCCAGTTTTGTGAAGATTTCACCCAAACATGCTTTTATATTCCAGTGGGACCAGATGGAGGTTTCTCTGAGAATTATCAGTTTGGCAGCCTCAGGATAGAAAATAGACTTGCTTCTCTGGAGTCTCTTCTGTGACTGAACCGGCATCATGTAATAGATGTCCTTAATAAGAACTGGTTGAATGGGAGAAGGAACTGCGCCAGGGGGCGAGATGCATTGGTGCTAAATGTGAAATAACTAGTTTTAATGGCTTATCAAACAATTGTAGGATAAATGGTTTTATTCTGGGTCCCCCAGAGAGGTGATTCAAAATGATCTAACTGTTAGATTTGCTTGCAAAACATTAGGATCCCAGAGAACATAAATGTAAATGTTTGATTCCCCTTTCCTTCGATGGGCAGCCCAAATAAAATGATTATTCACCCTGTGGTTTTTAGACGTTTCCACTAATTGTTTGGGAAAACAAGATTGTTTCCCATTTGTTCTTCTGGAAACAAAGAAATAAAGCTTTTGTTCTTCTAAATGTTTGTGTAAATGGTCAAATTACTCTTTTGGGTTTTTTTTTTTTTAACGGTCTTGTTTCCTGAGCTGAGAACTCATTACCAGACTTACCCGGCAGTGTGTTTTTGTCTACTACATTAAAACAAAGCAACAACCAAAAAGCCTAACATAACCTGCATGTGGGTTTTTAGCAGTAAGGAATTTAACTACCAGTGACAGATGCTTAGCCATCATCATGTGAACAACTTGTTGTAATAAATGTAAATAAGAGTGGCACCAGGGTGGGGGTTGCTCCTGGAACTGACTGATCAGACTTCAGGGAAAGTCATGATACCTTAAACAGCCTGACCGTTTAGGGAGTTCTGTTCAGGATATTGGGAAGCTTGTAATAAGAGGTTGTTTTGGAGGTTATGAGGCTGCTGCTGCCTACTGAAACCTCATACCACCCTTTGATGTCTTCTGTGTTACTTAGTTTTAAATAATTTGTTCCTGTTTTAATTAATCATTTCACAGTCAGGGTGGGGGGCAGAGGTGGAACCTAGTCTGCTGGCTTGAAACAAAAACCTCCTGAAGGAGATTTAATCTCTTGCTTAGCCATGTGGGGATTTATAATTAAACTGATTCATTGGGAGTTTGGCCAGTAGTGGCAGACATAACACTGACTTGCACACATGTCTTATGGAGTATATGTGATTAATTGGCCTTATCCTCTATTCCTTGTGTTTGTTTATAAGCTATATGAAAAAAATCAGATTTTGCTCAGAGGAACTTTCATCACTTGAGATCTGGCTTTGTGAGTACAGTTTTCTCTGTGCTTTCAAATTGAGGAAGGTGTTAAGTGGGACCCCTGCAAGTCAGAGAGGAACAGATTAAACACCAGCCTAATCAGAGTCCCAAGATGTTTTGAAGAGTGGTTTGTTTATTTTGCTCTGCAGTGGAGGTGGTTGTTTTTATTCTTTGGAGGGCTTTCTGAAGTGAGACTGATAATCCGAGTTTCAACATCTGTCTTTCTTGTTTCCTTCAGGTTAATGTTTGAAATTTATTAATCAGATTGAGTAAAATAAGTATCCTGCCCCCAGGGCTTTCCTGCTTAGTAGAAAAGCTGTGATTTATAAAGTCCCAGCTTAATGAAATAAAGTGATAATGAAAAGCCTTGGGCATACTGGCTGTGTGATATATTTTAGGCTATTTACACATGTTGGTTTGCCTAATTATTATTTTGGTTCTTGTCAGAATTGTCATTTCTAATAGTAGTAGGATCCCTCAAACTATTTAAACCAAATCTTGCTTGGCTCTAGAAAATAGGTTCAAAATTTCTTCTTAATGTCCAAACTGGTCCTTTAAAAACTAACAGATGTTTGCCCTCCTCTCCAGTCAGTGAAAGGTGATAGTTACATGAGCTCTTACTCACTCCTTTCCTCTTTGCTTTTAAACACCACACTAAGTGGAAGTGGATTTGTATCCCTTTGGGGTTTTGACCAAAGCACACACCCATCCCCTTCCTGCCTCCCTGGAACTGGTTCAAGATTTGGAAAGTAGGGTTTGTTTGGGGGCGTTTCCCATGTCTTATCTCTGCCTGAGCACATGCTCAGGTTGAATTTATTTTGACCCTGCGCTTTAAATTTGGAACCAAAGCAAGAGTTTAAAGTGCAACAGAAGAGAGTCTGCTGAACTTTAGACATGAGGGACCCGGGGAGGAAGGTGCGTACTTGCATTCTGAAACTTAGAGGTTGGCCATCTTTGCATGTACACATAATTGTAAGCTGATAGCTACAGGCAAAAGGAGAATATTTCAACCTATGTAAAGATCTGTGTGACACTTACATTGTGTGTTTATGTGCTTAATTTTACAGTGATGACTCTAGTAATCATAATCTTGAAATTGATGGCTGAGCAAGTAAATTCTGCATTTTTCTTTGAATACATTTTGGAAAAGCTTAGGATAGGTATTTGCAAGGAAAAAATGTATCGTTTGTGCCTGAACTTTAAGCAAATAACTGAAAAAGTGTATAGATATTTTAGGCCTTCTATCATTTTGTCTTCTAAAGCATCAAATGAAGATGGCTATAAGTAGTTAATTTTAGATAAAGGTCACCCAGATTCTCCTCCACATTGAGAAGCAAGTCTCTCTTCATTGATTATTATTTATCTTCATCTAGTAATTTCAAGCACAGTATGTATGTAGTTGACTTATGTATGTAGTAGACTGGACTAATTTCTTTTTTGACTGATGTTTTCCAGAGCCTGGCCCAACTAGAGAATCTGTGCAAACAGCTGTATGAAACAACAGATACGACCACTCGACTTCAGGCAGAGAAAGCCTTGGTTGAATTCACCAACAGCCCTGATTGCCTGAGCAAGTGCCAGCTACTCCTCGAAAGAGGAAGTGTACGTAAGATTTGAAAAATCCTAAAGGGGAACAGGTTTAGGAAGATATATTCTGGTTCTAAGTTTAGGGGTGGATTGAGATAACCTCTGTTCCTTAATTCTTCTGAAGGTACCTCTGCCTTCTTAATTTTCACTTTTAAAACAAACCAGACCTGCCGCACTAGCAAAAAAGGCCTTCAGAGTCATCAGGAAAATCTCAACTGAGCGTATGTTTTTGTCCTATAATTTTTATTCTTGAATCAAATTTCTGGGACTCCTTTTCTGTTTTTTACACTTATGTATCACTTCACACCTTTTACAAAGAAGACAGGGCTATATATAAATGGCCTTTCTTATCCACAAAATTCATGTCACCTTCTAAGATTCCTAGTCTGCTCTGTTTTTCCTCCCCTGTACCACAGCTGCTGCTTTTTGTCTTAGATGTGCAGGGGGGAAATTTTCCTTCACAATGGAAATGACAGGAAGTTAGAATGTTTAAAATGAAATTAGAACCTCTTCCGGCTTAAAAATGGCATGCAGTGATCAAAATAATGCTTTCATGAGACATAATTTGATTAAGTTAATATTTTTTGGCAGGATGGAGGTCTTAGGAAGGACAAGCATCCATCCAGGGTATCATGAAAGGGCATCAAGAGAGTTTAGAATCCCAGCTAGACCAACAACCAGCACTCTGCCAGAGATGGGAAGGAAGTGTGAAAAGGAGGAAAGCCATTAATGCGTTGAGAGTATAGAATTCTCAATGACTTCATTTTTGAATTTGCATTAGTAGTGTTAGCAAATTTATGCAGTAAATAGAACAGACTACAGTGGGCTAAGTGATATCCTTTGTAGCTAAAGAAGCTGACTCTTTTCCCAAGTGTCTGGAGGTTAAAGCATCATGGTCAGAGATTGGGTTGTGCTTTGTTCTGTTTTCACATATAGTATTTTATGTTTCTTTTCCATCACTTGGTTCTAGTATTGATCAGTGTGTACTGTGGGAGATTCGCAACTAGCTCTCATCTGACTGCCACTGAAGCCCATGGTGTCATTTGTGACTCTGTTAACTACATTTCCTCACACCGATAGTCAACAGGCTGGAATAAAACAGGGATGGTGCAATACTGAAAGGCTTAGTTATAGTGGATTCTTCCTCTTTAGTCTCTGTCGACTTCTTAATGATTTAGCAGATTTATTGGAGTCATATTCAGAAACCATTTTCATATTATATAGTTTACAGTTATACACTGTGTTCTAGTTATAGTAGCCTCTTGCATTATTAGTGATCTGACACACCTGCTTTAATCAGTTTAAACAGTGTTCAAGCGTTGAATAAAAAATCACGTCAGGGTCACTTTTTGTGTGTGTGTGTGTGGAAGCTGTTAACATACATTTTATTTTTTTTTAAGTGGAATATAATTGCTTTACAATGTTGTTTTAGTTTCTGCTATATAACATGAATCATCTATGTGTATACATATATCTCTTCCCTCCCATGCCCTCCAAAGTCACGTTTATAGATATTTTTTCATAAGCTTAAGTTATTTTTATAATTGATGGTACGATGTAATGCCTGTGGATAGCCTCTATGGATAGCCTACTGCCCTAAGGACTTACAGTTTCATGCAAAATTATGTTCAACCCTTGATTAAATTATTTTGGTGATTCTGAGTCTGTCCCTGTTATGTAATGTTATATATAACACAGCTGCACAGAGGAATTTGAATCTACGCATGGCTCCTTCTTATACATTATGATCAGATTGAATACTCTGATTCTCCATAAGGTTAAAATGCATTAAAATCTACACTTGAGAATATGGTAATGCTATTCCTTTGCTTAGGGCATAGTTTTTTTCTTTCTCATAAATAATTGTTATGAATTTACCACTAAAACTAGTGTATACATTCCCCAAAGCAATAACTGATTAATAGTTGTACTGATGGAAAGAAACAATTTGGGGATTAACTACACAGCATAAGGCGGTGGTTCCTTCTAATACTACTACTTTTTTTTTTCTTTCTAATGCTATACTATAGGAATATTATAAGGTGAAACTTTTTTAAACATTGTTATAGCAAGGCCATTGGAGGAGATTTCTTGATTTAAATTAAAGAAGAGATTTGTCTTCTAAAGAGCTTAATATCTTTCTGTAAAGATCTCCTCTAACTTCTGCCTCCTCAAAATGATACAGATACTTGTATTAGATTCAGTTTGATCAGGCATTCACTTTATCCTGCCCTTTATTCATAACTAAAGCTTAATGAGCACAAATGATGAATGGGCTCATTTTTCCTTAGTATGAGACCCTTAAAAATCCAGAGGATCAAATGTAGCAAAGCTGATTAATTTTCTTAAATCTGAACTGAGCTCTCCAAGTTAAAAACTTTGACCGACTAACTTAATAAAATTGAATCCTAAGCCCTTTCCCCCTCTCTTTTCACAGTCATCTTACTCCCAGTTACTGGCAGCTACATGCCTTACAAAGCTTGTATCGCGCACAAATAACCCTCTACCATTGGAACAACGGATAGATATTCGTGAGTAGAAAGTTGTCTTTTCTCTTTTATATTAGTTTGTTTAGTGATTTTCTAGTAATAGTTACATTTATGTTGCTTGTTTGATAATGTTCTGAAATTGCAAGGCATACAGAATATCTAGAATACAGTTTCTTTCCAGAATTGTGCTAAAACGTGAAGAGGGCCCAATATAATTGCTCCTAAATAAAGCCCAAGTTAACTGTTTCGTTTTCAGAAAATTTCTTTTACCTGGTCTTCACTGTCACTGGTAACTAAGAAAAACTGCTGAAGATTTTGAATCCTGTGCCAACTATGCTATGTAACCATCAAGAGGTAGATTCAAGGCTCCCTTACTTCAGGTTCTTCGTTGTGACTCGTATACAGTTCTGAGTTGGAAAGTTTAGTGAGTCTTAAATTTAAAGTCGTGTTTCTCAGTAGAGTGAATAATTAAGGAAGTTTAGGGTAAAGAGTCTAGGTTTACCACTTCTTAGACATTTAACAACGCACACCCTTCCCTGACAGAGCCATCTCTGATGTAGACTATTTCTGTTTTATAGGGAACTATGTGCTCAACTACCTTGCCACTCGGCCAAAGCTGGCCACTTTTGTGACACAGGCACTTATCCAGCTATATGCCAGGATCACAAAGTTGGGCTGGTTTGACTGTCAAAAGGATGACTACGTCTTCAGAAATGCAATCACAGATGTCACAAGGTTTTTACAGGTATGATGTATGTATTCGATGAAATAGAAAGAAGTGAAGCAATATATGCTTACTTAGATAGTGATCTGCAAACGGAATTGTTTGATACATTTTCTTCTGTATCTTTTTATTTCTTGATGTCTTGGCTTTACATGTTTACATGTCAGCACAAACCATACTTCATTCTTTCTATTGCTTACATACTATTCCAGTTTAAAACACTATAATTCGTTTAACCCTTCTAGATGAGTATTTAATTAGTACCTATATCTAGACTGGTAAATAAATGCTTTGTTGAATATTCCTTGTGTGTTTATACTTTGAGCTAAGTGTGTTTATAGTGTGAATTCCTAGCCTTTGAATTATTCAGTGAGAAGACTGTGTATATTTTGGGTTTACATGGATATTTCCAAATTACCCTCAAAAAAAGTTGTTCCCTCCAACAGTTAATATGTCTGTTTCCCTGTACCTCCACCCTGTGAGCTCAGCTTTCTTATTTTTCCAGTTTCACAATTAGAAAGAATTGATAGCTCAGCATTTGAGTTACGAATGAGACAAACAAATTTTCATATGCTCATTCACTACTTATTTTTTGCTTTTTGTGAACTTCCTATTTATATCTTATGTGTATTTTTTAATCGGTTCTTTGCCCTTTTTTGTATACAGCCTTTCGTATAAACTATCTTACACATTCATTTGTCTTTTATCTCAGATATGATTTGCTAATTTCTCTTCCTACAATATGTATAGTGCAAAGCTTGTAGATATTTTTAACATACAAAAGGTTTCAATTTTGATGCAGTCAGATTTAGCAGTCCTCTTGTGTATCAGTTAGATTTTGTGTCCTGCAAAGCAGCAGTTTTGAAATACCGATTTCTCATACCGTGTCTAGGCAGTTCAAGTATTACTGCATTCCAGATGCTGAAATTAAGCTGCACAGGCCAACTCTTTCTGCCTTACCCTTTTTTTTTTAAACCAGGATAGTGTTGAATACTGCATCATCGGTGTCACGATTTTATCACAGCTAACCAATGAAATTAATCAAGTAAGTGCTACAGCCTTCCTCATTGAAGTAAGTGCCATATTTTTACTTAGCGTTGGTGTTTTCTGCCTGTGTGTGGGATGACCTTTTTTGGCAGTTGTGTGCTTTTGCGGTAAGTGATTAATGCCCTTTTGAAACAAAATAGTCCATGGGGTTTTCCTCTGTGAGTGCAGTCCAGATCCCTTTCCGTCTCCAGAATATTTTTTCCTCTCACCTCAGCTTTCCTCAGTGGTATTAAAGTTCAATGTTAGAGAAGAGCGCAATGATCCTAAGTCAGAACTTAGGAAACCAGCATCATTGGTGTGCTCTTTCTGCTATGTAAGTTAATATATTTATAATCATTCAGAAGTCAGTTCTCATGTGCCTTTATTAAAGATTTTGCTGATAATATTTTTCAGAATACACCAAACATTCCGCTAAATACCAAATAATTTTTATAAATTGTCATCGATGTCACAGATTACTACAGAGGAAACACCAGTGGCTTTCTTTTGCTCTGGCTATAATATTTTTTGGTCTTTTACTTTTGTATCCAGCTAAAATGTTATAATTATTGAACAGGCCTGAATTAATTGTAACAGCTCACCCTTCAGCTGTCAGCTATTAATTACATTGGCATCACTGTTGCTATTGCTCATACTTATGCAGACATTTTAATTAACCCTGAGAAATTTAACTGTGAGTTGGTATTTTAAATACACTAGTTTAGAGCCTATTAAAATCTGGAGTCCATATTGTGTTCTCTGTCACATGCAATCCCCACTACGATTGGTAATTATCAAAATAATAATTTATACTTTTGAGTGATTTCTATGTGGCAGGCACTGTTCTAAGCACTTATATTAATTTTATTCTCACAGTAGTCCTATGAGATAGAGATTCTAGTTATGCCGTTTTCTAGATAAGGAAACTAAGGCACATAAAGATTAAATAATTTGCCTATCGTATCACAGTTACCAGGCAACAGACCCACATAGGCTTATTGCAGAGCCTGTGCTCTTAACTTGCTTATTATTTAACCACTCCTATCCTTGTAGTAACTGGAGTAGGAATGGCAACCCACTACAATATTCTTGCCTGGAAAACTCCATGGACAGAAGAGCCTGGCAGGCTGCAGTCCATGGGGTCACAAAGAGTCGGACACAACTGAACACACACATACACACACCCTTGTGATAAGAGAGCATGTATTAACTATGTACAGATTGTGAGGTTAGTGCTGTTCCTTTGGAAGCTTGGCTCCACAAAATCCATCAGTGTTGGTATTTTAGAATCTTTTCAAAATTTTGTATTTCTCTTTATTAAGAAAGCAATAGAAATGTGTGTGACATACTTAAGATGTAATTATTCTCTGGATTATGATCTGTGTAACAGATTGTATATGGCATCTGGTGTATAATCTAGCGATACCTTTTTATCTCAGACATTTGTAACAGTGACACTGAGGCTAAAATCAGAATGTTTTGAACTCTGTGTAACTTGATTTTCTATTGGCTTTTTTCCCTTTAGATTTAAATTAGAAAGCATATTTCTGTTATCATTCCAGTTTAAACTTAGAAATAAAATGGGGGGTAGGGGTTCCATTATGTGCTGAAAGGAAAATGAGCTCCCTCCTGCATGAGTTGATCAGTATATAGAAGTGATTTAAGCTTACAGTAAGTGGTTGAACTAAATATTGTTGAAATTCCTTGAAATTCCTTTATCACTCTTATTGAGTACATACTATGTGTTAGCTATAGAAGACATACTAAAGAAGTAAGAGATTTAATTGCTGACTGCAAAAACCTTTAAAATCTGACTGAAAAGACAAGGACAGAGGAGTGAGAGACCAGTACAGCCCCTTAATTGAAGTCCTCACTTCTGTGGAATAGACTGCATGTTGAAATAGCTGAGAAAGAGTATTACAGGCTATTGCCATTTATCTTAAGTTCATGGCTGTAGTAACTTCACCTCTGACTGGATTATTTAGCAAAATCCAAGCCTTGCGACTATCTGTTTTTGAGACTCAGCCTCAAAAGAGCATGATAGTAATTATTAACAAAGTCTTCCAAGTTTGTTAAATATTACCTCCCTAAGTGCAGAGGAAATGGAAACTTTGCAGTGGAGACACTGTACTTTCTTCCTATCTTCTTTCTGTAAATGGTAGAGACATGAAATCCTGCATAGCTATTTGCTGCTTATTGTTATCCTCATTCTCTCACTAAATAGAGTTTAACAGTAACTTAAATGTTTAAAATGTATTTTGTTATTTTTGTTGGTCCTATTGAAAAATTCTTCTACTTTACTTGAAGTCTACATGAAAAATTTTTTCTTTGCAGTTAATTCTAAAACTTGTGTTGGTTTGTTTTTCTGCACAGGCAGACACCACCCATCCTTTAACCAAGCACAGAAAAATAGCCTCTTCTTTCCGAGATTCATCGTTATTCGATATCTTCACACTTTCGTGCAATTTACTAAAACAGGTGAGATTGTATGTTGGTACCTGCTTCCCAGTTCCTTCTGAAAGAATCAGAGTAAGTGGGGACTTGTTAGATGTCAGCTCTTCACTGACCCATTAGACTTTATGCATCTCTTTAATTATCATCTCTCACGTAATATATATGTCCAAGCTGTTGATGACCTTCCAGTCTGAGAGAAAGAATTATTTCCTGATTTCACATCTGTTCCCCTAGGTAAGGAGCTGTAAGTGAACACTTATCCCATGCTCCTATTTTAAAGAAACTAGTTTGCCACGAAGCTTGAGGTTTTTGTTCTTTGGTTTTTATAATATCCACATAAGATCTTCCTATATGGAGTTAAAGCATCTTCCTTTTATGGTGTTTGATTCTCAGTGCTCTCAACACAGGCTCAGACTACATTGTTAGCACATTAAAACTAGGCTGGCTCCCCTGTCCCCTGCTGAGTTACAGGCAGCAAATAAACAAGCAACATCTGTAAGGAAAAACAGATTTTTAATTTTTAACATCCATTTAGATTTCATAACCTGAAGGGGTAGACAGTATCACCGAAGGGAATTGACTCATTTAAAATAGAAAGTTGATATTTCAGTTCATTTATTGATAGATTTGAACTAAGGAAGAAATGTTAACCTGTAAGTTGTAACATTTATAGCTATGTTTGGATGTTTTGTCCATATAGAAAGCCAAATGGAATTACCGTCTAACTTTGTGTTCATTTGGGGGTTTTGTTTGTTTTATTGTTCTTGTTCTCATTTTCCAGTGTGTCTCAATTGTAATATGAGAAGCAAGTTTGGATTTTTCTTTTGTCCCAGCTAATGATGTCCATCTTTTCCTTCGGCTACCTAGTTTTACTTCACAATTCCCCAAAAGTCCTCAGTTTAGGCAAACTGCCTTGTAAAAACTGTTGTACCCTCTAGAGGGAGAAAAAGCTTGTGAGAAAACAGGATTGAATCCTCTTCTGATACTGATGCTATCAAAAACGAACCAGCCAGTTCTTGAGGTCACAACTGGCAGAAACTTGAATCTCAAAGTCACCATAGCTCTAGGCCATTATTGAGCCGTAGGCAGGTAGACTGCTGATGAATAAATAAAAAGGTTCTAACATGCAAATGAAGTAACCATTCATTACATACTGCTTCAGTATTATCTGCGGCCACAATGTCTGCAGCATGTAAAGAGTGAATGTCAAAGAGGGAGTTTCTATAAATACTAGCTTCATGTTTTTTTGAACGTGAAACATGTTTTAATAGTAAATAAGGAGCTAGGAGTCTCATGGTGATGGAAAGACTTTAAAGGTAACAGAAGTGCTGCATCTCCTGGCAGATAACCACCACTCGGCTGTGCTGAAATCTTGCCCTCCTTCTCTGGCTCAGCAGCCTCCTTGTAAGTCTGGTAGCAAGCTTGGAAGAGAGGAGTGACTGTTTGGGGCTCATTATGTGGTCATTTTTACAGGCTTCTGGAAAGAATCTGAACTTGAATGATGAAAGTCAGCATGGCTTGCTGATGCAACTGCTCAAGCTCACTCATAACTGCCTAAACTTTGATTTCATCGGCACTTCCACCGACGAGTCCTCAGATGACCTGTGCACGGTACAGATCCCTACCAGCTGGAGATCAGGTAACACGGCCACACCCTCGCACCAGGCTGCTGCCCCCCTCTACCTGGAGTCAGCAGAGTGGGCTCAGGATCCCCTGGCAGATCCCCTGCTTGCTCTTAGAGAAAACTTGGGAGGTTGATGTGGGTCTTTACAAAAAGTTAGGGAGCTGCACTTGGGAGGATCCCCCAGCTGGGGCAAACTCTTGGTTACCCAGCTTCTGATGGATGTGAGTTTGACCTTACATTTCTCACCTAGAGACTTCTGTTCTCTTACTCATTTGAGAGAATTTTCTAGCTTTAAAAACAGAGTTAAAGAACCTGTGCATGTGCTTGTCACTGTGTTCCTAAAAGATAAAAATTCTTGCTCTGAAGAGTCCTGCTTGTCTTAAGTTGTTTGAGAATCAGAAAAAATGAATCCATTTCTTAGAGGAACTAAAAACTAATGCTTTAAAAAAAAAAAAAAAGAAAACAAAAAGCCCCCATTAGTTTGTCACTTTCAAAGGAAATAAACATTCTGTAAGAGAAGAAAGCAGGAAGGTAACGCCCCCTGTGACCATAGAGCGCCAGAGCGCACCGGCTCCAGTGTGCAGATGAGTCAGCGATGTGTTCTTTTCTCTTTCAGCGTTCTTAGATTCTTCAACTCTGCAGCTGTTTTTTGACCTCTATCATTCCATCCCTCCTTCATTTTCACCTCTGGTGAGTCAGGACTACAGTTTCTGTTTCTGGAATGTAGCAGTGGCGAATGAGCCTTATGTTGATTGTGTTGTACAAAATCATAGAAATAAAGTTTCTTCCTAGAAATACTAGGGTTAGTTTTCTAGCCTGTTGAGATAAAGCTTGTCATTTAAAGGTTGTCACCATAGTCTTGATTGCTTTTAAACTGTTCCTGTCTAATGACAAATTGCTGCAGGTGTTAGGTTCTTTTGGTCCCCTTTGTGTCTGACTTTGTACTGTATCTCTAATTGCCACAGGCTAGAGTGTGGGGAATTCACCTTCTGTGGTCTAGTAGAAAATTGTCAAGATTGAGATTTCTGAAAATCCCTCAGGCCTATGTTACATAAGTGATCAATGGAAGCTGTATTGGAAAGGCAGATTTGCATACTTGTCCTTAATAAAATTTGAAAGCTCTTGGAAATGCTGCATTTCTCCTTTAAAGCAATAATTAACCTCAAATCCCAAAATTCATTTGGGTCCTAAAAAGTCAGTGGTCTGATACTTCAGATTGTTGGTGTAAAATGTTCTTGTACAAAATGTACAAAGAAAGTAAAGGAACATCAGTGGGTATTTTTTCAGTGTTTCTGCATAGACTGCTTTCCCAGTCATTGTGTCACTTTTCCAAATTAATGTGGACTTTCGCTTTAGCAGAAACATGAATTTGTATTGCTTGTATCATTACATTTACTGCTGCTGTTAGTCAACAGAGGTCCGCCTCCCAGAGTACAAAGTAGGGAGGAGAAGGGCAGAAAATAGATCAAGAGGGGTGAACAGAATGTATATTTCTAGAACAACGGGGAAAGGGGAAAATGTTTTCATTGTAAAACCTTGTTTCTTCCGAGCATAGATCTGACTTGGTTATTTCATAATAGCACTACATAGCAAAGCCTGATTAGCCAAAAGGCCTTAATAAAACAGAAAAAAAAAATATGTATCTTAAACATAAATAAGCCATAGGGATGGTCGAAAAATAATACCTATATAAATTTCCAAACTGTGGATTTAACTAGTTGTGATGCTCACTGTGAGTCTAATGCCCTTTATTTTTCTTTTAGTAAAACTGTTTCAGATATCCTCAACTACACCCTCCTTCATCTTTTTTTAATATCATTATAATGATAGCAGAGGGTGACAGAACAGAGAAGAATATTTATAACAAGGGAAAGAGTAATGAAAAGAGCTGTACCGTTTTTTGCTCATTTGTGTTTGGGTTGTGCCCTGCTCTAGGTATTATCCTGCTTAGTACAGATTGCCTCCGTTAGAAGATCCCTATTCAACAATGCAGAGAGGGCCAAGTTTCTCTCTCACCTTGTTGATGGTGTTAAACGAATACTGGAAAACCCACAGGTATGATTTTTGAGAATTTACTTTTATTTTATGTATATGCATGTATAAGCATGTATGATTAGTATAGACCTCTCTGTTATTATGCAAAAGCTCAATCTAGAGGTCACACATTGCAAAAACCCTAGAAAACAGTTCAATCTGTTATCCTTCGCAAGATTTAAATGAATGTCTGTACATAGATTTTTAACATTTATCCAGGGAAGGAGCTTGTATCCCTAAGTAAATAGAGCTACTTTTTTAAGTATCACTTCTCCACACTAGGAAATATCATAAATAATACCCGTTCACTTTTAAATAGACTAAGTTCTGGGACTCCTGTGGCAGTCCAGTGGTTGAAACTGCATGCCTTCACTGCAGAGGGCATAAGTTCGATCCAGGGGCGGGGAACTAAGATCCCTCGTGCCATGTGGCATGGCCAAAAAAAAAGGAAAAGAAAAAAACATAACTATACTCAATTCTTTCCTTTTAAAAAATTCATTTTTTCTGTCAGCAAATTGTATGGAATCATCTACCACAGGCCAGAGATGTAGTGACAAGCAAAACAAAACCTGACCCCCTTCTCTAATGTAGGAGAACATGTGTAAGGAAACAAATATACTGGTGTAGTGTGCAAACAAAAGTATCTGATTTAAGTAGATAACAAGATACATAAACATACTAATACAGTGAGTTCGTTGTCATGATAGCGATATAATAAAATGCATGAAATATTTGTATAACTCTGCCATTCTAGTTGTGCTTAATGATAATAGACAGCTGTGAAAATGCAAATTTCATTACTTTTCATTCGATCAGTGGGAAGCAAACAGGCCTGTCAAATCTGAGCTTGTGCCCCTTTCTGCCATTAATCAACATTACAGCCCTGGCAAGTAGCGTGGTCCTTCTGAGCTTCTGTTTCAGACTCTGCCAACTGAGACCAATAACCCCATCTCCCAACATGATTATTGTGAACATGTGAGATAATAGATGTAATAGTCCCCTTTAAAAGTGACTTTTTAAAAAATTGTTTTTTAATCATACAAATGTGTCGTTCAGAATGATGGCCAGCATCTCAGAAGTCAAAGCACGTCTCCCACCACCTCCCCACCCCCCATGCCATCCCAGATGTCCTTTGGGAAGCAGTTTAGTGAGTCATATTTTACCTTTTCTTTTCCTCCCTGTGCTGTCACCAGAGTTTGTCAGACCCAAACAATTACCATGAGTTTTGCAGACTACTGGCCCGCTTGAAGAGTAACTATCAACTGGGAGAATTAGTGAAGGTGGAAAACTACCCCGAAGTCATCCGATTGATAGCTAACTTCACGGTCACCAGCCTACAGGTTTGTAGTGGATTGCTTGTCTGTTTCTTCCTAAACATTGAAACCTCTTCTCTTGCTCATTGGTTTTATTTAACCTTGTGGCATTACAGTGTGGTTAGGAGAACATTAGGGAATTGTAAGAATAATACTTAGATTCAAGGCTGGGAGAATTCCTTCATAGTCCCCCTAAAAAAACAGGCAGAAGAATGAAGGGAAACTCAGTACCCTCTCTTTCTTAGCTGTATGTAGGCAGTGGTTCTCTAAAGTGATGGCTTGCATCAGAATCATCCAGGGAGCTTGATGAGAAATGCAGGTGCTTGGGTCCTATTCCCATCATTCCTGATTCACTCAGTCTAGGGGGGAGCCTTGGCATCTTTATTTCTAACAACCTTCCTACGTGACTATCTTGCATACTAATGTCTGAGAGCCACTTACTCAACCAGCTCAGGATCGCTCTTCTCACTGGATGATTAGTCTCTGAAATACCAGTAAACACATTAGACTGGTTGCTGTACATAGAACAAAGCCCATCAAAGTTTATCCTTTTTTCTTTTTTTTTTTTTTTAAAGAAAAGCCCTTTTCCTTTATGTCAAGTGACTTGAGACTAATATACTATGTACACAAATGAGAGCTAACATCTGATTCTACTGAATCCCTTTAATAAACTTTGCTGTGTCCATCCAGCCATGATTCTTTCTCCTCTTCCTTTCTTTTAGAGCATCTGTGGTTTGATACTTCTGGAACCTCTAGGTCACATCAGAGCATGTTAGGAGATACTAAATTTAAGATTGGACCTCTAGGAGATATGGTGGTAACAGAGGCCTGCTCTCTTGGTTTTCTTTAGCATTGGGAATTTGCCCCAAATAGCGTGCACTATCTCCTGAGCCTGTGGCAGCGGCTGGCAGCCTCCGTGCCATATGTGAAAGCCACTGAGCCCCACATGCTGGAGACATACACTCCTGAGGTCACCAAAGCCTACATCACATCCCGTCTGGAATCTGTGCACATCATACTCAGGTAAGGAAATGGGCAGCCTCCCTTTTTCTCTCCACATGGCCTGGTGTCAGACTTGCCAGGAACCCGACACCCAGTTGGTAGACGCATCCTTGATATGAATCTTACTGGAGCTAAACCAGAATGGATATTTTTTTCCTGTCAGCACAACAGCTGATGAGAGCATAATGTCTGAAAGAAGAGTCTTTTTCTCTTGAACATCCTATTCATGTCCCTTCTTCACCCACCATAGCAGCATCTTGGAATACAAAGCATATCAGTATAACGTTTATCCTTGCCACTGATTTTTGTTAAACATGAGAGAAGCGTTTCTAAGCTGTAGATGACAACAATTATAACGTGTAACATATAGGTGCTTAATGTGAACTTCTTAAGAAATAAGTGGATAAATAAACCATGCTATGCAGAGCTTACTAGAAGATATAAGAATCCCAGGCAGTTGGCCACCAGTTGCATTACCCTGACACATGGGTTCTGCTTCTTGACTGCCAACTGGACCAGAACTCTATAGTAAAGAAATGTCAGACCCTTTCAGAAATGACCTATATAAAATGCAGTTATTCTTAGTATAGAGACCTTTCTTATATATTTTTTCATTGACTGTTTCTCAGGAGAATTTACCTGAACTCTGAAGGTCTGGTTGTTTTTTCATTTTTAAGTTGCATTCATAATTTGCTCAAATCAAGTAAATTTTTCGTAATAATTATAGTCTCAATTGTGTATGACTTGAAGCATTTCAGAATCTGGATATTGGTGAAGGCTACTGAAAAGTGTTGTTCTGTTAGTGGCATAGTTTTTATTCCTAAGGACTCAGCTGGTTTCAGGCAGGCCATGTTGGGGAGTGGGGACACGTATGGGCTCTGGGCCCAGTTACTCAGCTAACAGCTATGTGCTCTTGGGCCAGATTATAATGGGAATTAAATTACTGTGTCCTGGCCTAGTGTATGGACCGTGGTTAACACACAGCTCTGAGTTGCCTGTTGTAGTGGCAGTGGTGCTGCTGGATTATTGTGTAACCATGTAACAGTAGACAGCTTATAATATGATAAGATTTTAAGTCTAGGAAACCAGTGGATACAAGACATGGTATAGATCCACAGTGCCTCGTCTGCAGTTCTGAAACTTAAGATGTGAATGTTTAATTTTCTCATAAGTTTGACACAAAACTCATTTGGTGGCAAAACTTGACATGTGCTGTATGAGACCACTGAATCTCAGGTGGCGCTAGTGGTAAAGAATCTGCAGTTCAGTCAGTCCCTGAGTCAGGAAGATCCCCTGGAGGAGAGTATAGCAACCCACTCTAGTGTTCTTGCTGGGAAAATCCCATGGACAGAGGAGCCTGGCAGCCTACAGTCCATGGGGTTGCACAAGAGTCAGACAGAGTTGAAGCGACTTAGCACACACACATAGTAGTGTTTTTAAAAAATTTTATTTAGTGTGACTATTCGTAGTGTTTATATATTTTGCTATGGGAATATTGTATATGACATGCCACAGCCCATGGAGGGTTCATGTTACATGTAGAAGCATACAGTACCTCCCTAAAATCTGAAGAGTTCTGAATTCCAAAACTCATCTGATCACAGAACAAGTAGCCTCACAGCAGGGATAGGCTACTTGTAGTCTCAGAGTTTACTGTAGTCAGGAACAAATGAGAGGGTGAGAGCTGGAAGAAGTGAGAAGCATAGGACTGGGAAAATCACTGCAGACAAATGTTAACGAGACTCGGGAGTGAAAGACACCTCAGGAGAATGATGCTTGGGTGACACCCCTGCCTTCAGCCCGTTCTTACCTTCCTTCCTTGGTAAAAAGTTGTGTTGGGATATGGGCCTCTACGACAGCACATGGTGGCAGAATGGAGGAGGAGAGCTGCTGTGACAGGAAAGTCAGCAACATATTTTAAGAGGGCTCCTTCCTTCTTCTGTTGGGAGTAGAGATGGACTGGAAGATCCCCTGGAGGATACGGGTCTGGTCCAACAGCAACTGGACCAGCTGTCTACCATCGGGCGCTGTGAATACGAGAAGACGTGTGCGCTGCTCGTGCAGTTGTTTGACCAGTCTGCCCAGTCCTACCAGGAGCTGCTCCAGAGTGCCAGCGCCAGCCCCATGGACATCGCAGTGCAGGAAGGTAAGTGGACTTACCATCAGCACCCTTTCACTCATTGTCACCTCCCTTTCACCTCCCTCCTTTCAGAAAACTTCTTCCATCCTCAGTTAGCTTTATATACACAAGAATATTTGATAATAAATGTCATGGGGAACTAGGGAAGAGCGCCTGAAGTCATATCTGTAGTGGATGTGTGTAAGGAAGTAGTGCATTCTAAAACGAACGACCCTGTCTGATAGGGGAGCCTTGGTTATCTAATGAGTTTCGCTCTCGGTGTCACCCTTACTAGAGCAGAGGAGTAGCTGTTCTCCGGAGGAACAGTCTGACTTCAGGGCCTAAGTCTGACTCCAGTCTCCTAAGATTAAGGGAGCTCACAGTAAGAAGTGAACCTCATGGGGAGGAGTCTCTTCGTGCAGGGGTGACTGGAGGTGGCACCAACGGGTCCCCTTCCTGTTGCAGGAAGGCTGACGTGGCTGGTTTACATCATCGGTGCAGTGATTGGGGGCCGGGTCTCTTTTGCCAGCACTGATGAGCAGGATGCTATGGATGGTGAGCTTGTCTGTCGGTAAGTGTTCCCACAGAGGCATCCCGTTTCACTGTCCTGACCCTCCCTCCCCCTTTTGGGTCCTGAGACCATGGGGACTTGACATGCTTCTGTTAGTGCTTTTCTTCCCATTTACAAAGTATAATTTTATGAAGCTGATTGCCCATGAAAATGAAAAACTGTTACAGGTCCAAATTCCAAAGTTTTTCTAAATACAGCAACAGCCATGCCTACAATCTTTACTAAAAAACATCTGCAGTAATTCAGCAAGGAAATAAATTGTGGATATAGATTTAAGAGTATACGTAGGGTACAAAGTGGAGAGTAGCTTTTAGTTCTGTTTAAGTGCAGTATCTCAAGAGTTAATGAAATGTGGACTGCGTTTGCCTTGCCTAATAGTCTAATAGGAAGTCCAGTAGGAAACTGTGGGTCTTCAAATATCCCTAAAGATGAATTACAGAATTTCTACAGCCTTTCAGATGTCTTGACATGCCCTTTTCCATCTACAGGATTTGAAGTTATTTTGTGTCTGTGTGATTCTCATCTTACTAAAAGCCTGTAAATGAGCATTTAGTGATTTCTGAAAGTCTACTTACCCCTGAAATAAAAAGGCAGGATTTTTTTTTAATCTTTTTAATTTTTTTAAACCTCTGCAGCAGATTCTCAGACCTTTTTCTTCAGGACTCTTTACCATCTTAAAAAGTATAGAGGTCCTCAAAGAACTTTTTCATGTGAGCTGTATCTATCAATGTTTATCATATTAGGAAGTAGAACTGAGATGTTTTATGTTTTTAAAATATTTACAAATTAATTTAAAAAATAATAAGCCAATTTCATGCTAATATATATAATATTGTTTTTAATAACTATTTTTTTTCAGAAATGAATGAGACGAGTAGCTTTGTTTTAATGTCTGGCACAGTAAAAGTCAGCTGGATTCTCCCCTCTCTTCTGCATTCAGACTGTAGTGATATCACACAGCTTGTAGCCTCTGGAAAAAGCCCACTGCACCCCTCTGTGAGAATGCAAGTGAAAGGGCAGATAATGTTTTAGTATTTCTATGAAGGGCTTTCCAGGTGACTCAGTAGTGGAGAATCCACCTCCCAAGCAGGAGACTTGGGTTCAATCCTTGGGTGGAGAGGATCCCCTGGAGGAGGAAATGGCAAGCCACTCCAGTATTCTTGCTTGGGAAATCCCATGAACAAGGGATGCTGGTGGGGTTGATAAACAGTCAGACACGACTGAGCAGCTAAATAATAACAACAATTTTTATGAATGTGGTTTGTGACCTTGCAAGGAACTGCTACCCTGAAGGGTTCTAAAGTTTCAGATGTTCTCCTCAGACATTTTAACATAACACCTTAGAATTTATTAGTCCCTAGACATTTCAGTCCATAATTTTCATTCTTATTCTGAAAATCCCCATTTGTCTCTTTCCACCCCCACCTTATTTATCAGATGCTCATCTGCCTTAATTGAACAAAGATTTAATAAGGGTGAAATCCAGTACCTTTCTGATTCTGTAGCCTGGTGTAATACTGTGTGTGTGTCATAATATAAATTGAGTTTAGACAGTTTCTTATATACTGGGTCTCAACTTGAGTATTCCAGAACAGTGACTGAGTCCAGTGCACTCATGATGTCATAAAATGTTCAATAGTTTGTTACCTATTTTCACATTATCAAAATGTCAGATGACTCACTTGTAATAACATCATTCTTACTCATCCAGCATCCACTCACTTGCATTCCAATATGCTTTCTTTTGGGGTAACGGGTGCAGGCAAAAGGGATGAAGTCACAGGGAGCATATCGGCTCTGGCTCCCTGGAAGTGTTCCCTGCCTGTGGGCATCGTCCTTCCTGTGTCTCCTTTCCTTTTATGGCCACTGGCTTACTCCTGTCTCCCTCATTTTATAGCTGTGGAACTGGGGCTAAGAAAATAAAATTGCTGTACTCAAGTTCTCACGGAAGTCTCAGGGATGACCATTACCCTAGTACTAGTATGTTTCCCCACTATTTTTAAGCAGTTACGAGTTCTGCCTCCATCTATAAAGTCTCAGGGGACTGGAAGTTTTAAACATCTAGTTAGTCATTCATATTCCTCAGCTATGGTTCCTGAGGCACAGATGGGGAGAATTTTGTTCCCTAGTGGAGCTTAGAGCCTGCAGAGAAGGCCTTTCCAATAGGATGGGTGAGGGGAACAGGGTGTGTGCCTGTTTTGGGGGGAGATTGGTTTTCTGTGGTGACCAGGATATCCTGCTGTTGAGAGAATCATTGCTTTTCCTCCTCCAGGGTGCTCCAGCTGATGAACCTAACAGATTCTCGCTTGGCTCAGGCGGGTAACGAAAAACTAGAATTGGCCATGCTGAGCTTTTTTGAACAGTTTCGTAAGATCTACATTGGGGACCAGGTGCAGAAATCCTCTAAGGTAACAGACTCTGAGTTGGCTCATTTAGTGCTCACTTCTGCTTGTGGAATTTCTGAGTAAAAGAAATGGCTGTTACCAGTTTAGATACAGTCTCTGGTATCAGAATAATCCAAGTAGTTCCTCTTGGTCTGTAAAATTTCGGAAGACTCCTCAAAGAGTAGAAGTCAGCTAGATTCTCCTCTCTGCTTCACATTCAGTCTTCATGTACTTCATGTGCTTAATAAATGACCAGTCACAACATCCACTGGTCTCCCCTAAACTGGCAGTTCTTAGTCCCTATGTCCATGAATGGATGTTCAAAACAGCAGAAGGTTTTGACTGTCTTTTTATCATGTTAGGGTTGATTATAACATCTACCCAGTATTTAGTAGTACTCAGACACTAGCTCATTCCTTCAGTAAAGACTTCCCCAGCATTGTTGTTCATATTCTTCTTACGGTTTTAACCTCCTGCATGAGGACAGAAACAGTACTGGGATATGGTTTTTCTTATCTTATGGTTTTTTTGTTACTTTCTCTCCCCCAAACACACCACCAGCTGTACCGCCGACTCTCAGAGGTTCTGGGTCTGAATGACGAGACCATGGTCCTCAGTGTCTTCATAGGAAAAATGTAAGTGTTCTGGCTCGCCCTCAGCAAGAGCCCCTTGCAGTCCTGTCGCAACTGTAAAATGTGATCTTGGCATTGTGCTGCCAGTGCCTTGGTATTCCAGCACTGATCGTTTGCGTCAGAAACTTGTGCATTTGAGTGTGTGACAAGCTGTGCTTAGAGATACGGCCCGGCCCCAGAGCATTCCAGGCTTGAACAGGCAAGGATTTCATTTTGTCCATGCAGAATCTCATCGGCAGCCTCTGGAATCACTGGGAACCTGTCGGGGCCGGGGGAGCCTGTTGTGACATTAGCAAAACAGACCTTCCTCCCCACCCTCTCGCCAGGTCTCCCTCCTGCCCTGAGGCCCGAGCAGGCTTTTGTTTTCTGATGCTGATTGCCACTGGGTGTACCCCCAGGAGGGGAGCCCCACTCTAATCAAAACGGGCTTACTCCTCTCAGGAACCATCGCACCTTTTCAGAGTCTTGAATCACAAAAATCAAGTGCTGTTGTTTGAATTGTCTTCAAAATTGGAGCTCCTGATTGGCCCTTTTTGGTTCTTTTTTTCTTTTTTTTTTTAAAGTTATGCCACCTTGTTTACATTTCCCCCTTTTTTTAGGAGCTCAATTTATCAATGCACGCAGTAGTAGCCAAATAAATATATCACCCAGGGCTGTGTGCAGTGCTCCATTTTGCCTCCTTCAACCATCCTGGACCTAAACACTGAGATCCGTGAGCTGGTTAATCACTTAAGATGAAAAAAGCAAAGGGGGTCTAAAGGACTCTGCCAGCCAAGAATCCCAAAGCAAGGGCTACTAGAATTCTGCAGCTGACAGTGGATGGTGCAGGTGCAGAATTGCATACGTCTGCATGTTATCACTGCCGCAGAAATCTCTTGCCCTTGCTGCAGAAATCAGCCCTGGAGTGCCCCAGAATTCCAAGGGCCTGGGTATGGGCCAGTGTAGCTTTGGAACCAAGTAGTGAAGATTATCTGAAGGATAATTTTTCTAGTCAACCAAATGTAAGTACGGAGATTTTATACCCATTTTTTGTGGTTGTGATGTCTGTGAATTGGTGATGCAGGTGTGTGGTGACTCGTGATGGATGATTTTCTTCTTCTCCCAACTCTCCAGGACACCAGGCGTATCAAAAGTGTCTCTTGCTTTTTCTTTTCTCTTTGTCCTTCAGCATCACCAACCTGAAGTACTGGGGCCGTTGTGAACCAATCACCTCCAAGACACTACAGCTTCTCAATGACCTCTCCATTGGATATCCTTTTCTAAGCTGGCTTCTGGGCAAAACAGGGACCATGGTGTTACACCATGGTGTTACATTTCTCAGAGGTCTGAGAAATCAGGGCCTTTTCCATTTCTACCTTAATTTAGCTTTATGTATAGCTAAGTATGGGCTTCCCAGGTGGTACTAGTGGTAAAGGACCCGCCTACTGATAGAGGAAATGCAAGAGATGCAGGTTTGATCCCTGGGTTGGGAAGATCCCCTGGAGGAGGACGTGACAACCCACTCCAGTGTTCTTGCCTGGAGAATCCCATGGACAGAGGAGCCTGGCGGGCTGCACACAGTCCATCGGGTTGCAAAGAGTAACTGAAGCAACTTAGCACACACACGTACTTCAGTATTTTCCATTCTCCTCAGAACTAAAGGCAACAGCCACACACAGTCCAGGACTAATCCCAGACCTTAAAAATGAGCCAACCGACAAACCTGATCGTCTTTTGTTGCTAAGTTGCTTAGTTGTGTCATATTCTTTTGTGACCTCATGGACCCCTAAGCTCCTCTGAAATAGTCTCCCAAAGAGAGACTGTCTCTAAGATCTAGAAATCCCCAACAGGTCTTTCTGATAGGTACACAGTCTTTGAAGCCAAGGTGTTAGCATAGGTGGCAGTAAAGTCCATCTGGAATTTTCTATCAGCTTATAGGTAGAAGCAGCCTGATCATAAACTTTACAATAAAAGTAGTGGCTTCTTGACTTGGATTCAGTCTGCTGTGAAGGTTGAATTGCTCCAAAACAGCTTATCACACCAGGGATCTCCAAGAGAAGTAAACCCTATAAAAATTATTTGGGTGACTTTTTTCATACAGAGCTAGTCTCACTCTAAATGCATAGGAGAGGTTTATTTACACCTACAGTGGATGCCGTACACAGGCTTTAGGGCTTAATTCTCTTTCAGAAGCCCCGTTGAGAAAAGCTACTCTAGGATATCATGATTCTTGAGGGAAACTGCTGGGTTTTAGCTATTTTCTTACACATAGACTTTAAAATGGGTATTCTTTCATCTATCAGTTAAAATGCTGTTTAGAAGATAATACCTTTTCCCCATTTGGCAGTGTCATATCCAAATGGTTAAGACAAATAGGCTGTCCGGGCATGGGATTCATAGTAAAGGAAGAAACTGCTCTCACCTAGAAAGTGACCATTCTGCAGCAGAGGTTCTTACTGTGCATCACAATTTCCTTGACCCTCTTCCTTTGTCCTTACATACAGTAGTGTAAGGAAGCTAGTGAAGCTGAGTGCGGTACAGTTCATGCTGAACAATCACACGGTGAGTGGCTGAGCCCCTTCCCTGGTCCTGCTCTCCAGCCGCCTCCCCGCCCAAGTACTGTCAGCAGTAGACATGTTCACGCTGAGCTCCCGGTGCTCAGTGCCTCCCACTGCCTTCACACTGCCGGATGACACTTACTGTCATCAGAGCTGGTCTCTGGGATCCAGATAATCTGAGTTATGGTGAAGTCACCGACTGTTACTCTTGCTAAAGTAACTTAGTTGTAGGTAACAATAACAGTTTAAAAAAATTTTTAATACTCCTCATTTACCCTTAAGGAATGATGATATGGCCATTAGCTTGAAAGGTCTCAGTAATTCTAAAATTATGGCTTGCGTTCTGCCTCTAACCCTGTGTTTTTATCTTTGTAACTTGTTTTCTTTTTTTCAATAGAGCGAGCACTTTTCATTTTTGGGTATTAACAATCAGTCCAACCTGACAGACATGCGGTGTCGAACTACCTTCTACACAGCACTTGGGCGTCTCCTCATGGTGGATTTAGGTACTGCAATCAATCCTCGTAGCTTGTTCTCAATTTTTACATGAGGATAGAAAACTAAATGTTGGGAGAAGTCTTTTCCGTTGTTTCAAAAATATCTGAAATTACAGTCTGATTTCACTAAGAACAGATTGTGCTATCATGATCCCTGTAACTGGAAGAGAATTACAATATGTATCTGAAGTCTCCATCTGATAGGTTTTAAAATTCTATTCATAATTCTCATCTATAAGATAAGGGAATTGAGAATTGAGATTCCTAAATGCATCTCATTGGCCAGATAATTCCTCCTGCCACATTGAGGTGCAGCCCATCTGAGACGGCCAGCATTCCTCAGCACCCACTTCCTGGCATGGACGAACCAGGAGAGCTTATGTATCCTTCTGGCTGTGGTTGTGATATTAGCAGTTTGGGCTCAACTTACAACCTGAAGCTTAACAGTATAACAATTTTTAGCTATTTAGGTTTAATCCTGCTAAACTTAGAAGGTAAAACCTTGTATGTTTGTGAAGGATTACTTAAAAAGGGAGGGGGGGTAATAAAAAAGAAACTCCTCCACTTGTGCCTAATTCAGGTTCAGGTCTCATCTAGTTCTCATACACCAGACTCGGTATATTTCTTGACTGACGATAGTTCTCACTTAAGGAAAAATAAGTAACATAGTACCTTGCATACATCAGAATCTTTGATACTGAACCTCAGTATTGAAAAAATTGGGGCATTCCTGGGTTAGATGATTTCTCTTGTGATGATTTTTCTAGTTTAAAAAATTATCTCTGTACATAATTTTATTCTGAAATTACTACTAGTACCTACTGGGATAATCAGAGACTGCTCTGAATTATCCCTGGGTCTGTACTTCTTTTATACCAACTTACTTTTCACACATACCACAGCCTTGCACGTTTTGTATTGGGGTCACAGCCCTGTTTATTTTCCTTACAGGAGAGGATGAAGACCAATATGAGCAGTTCATGCTGCCACTCACAGCGGCGTTTGAGGCTGTGGCCCAGATGTTTAGCACTAATAGTTTCAACGAACAAGAGGCAAAGGTGAGTCCTTCACCCACTGATTGATCAGCTTTTGGTTGAGGACTAGTCGCTGAGAGAGACTGGATTGGATAGTACTGCAGAAAATAGTGTTTTATCTATAGATTTTCTACTGATACAGCTTTTTATTCAGTCTCTTGGATTCCTGGGATTTTTAAATAGAAGAACCAACATAAGTTTATAAACTCTTTATTTTTATGTTGAAGTGTTTATGTTCTTAAACAGTTCTTAGGATTTTTTTATCTTTAAGTTTTCACATGTATTAGCATAATGTTAATATGTTTTCTCATTGCCTTTTTAATCTCTGAAGTGTATTTGGTCATGTCTCCTTTTCATTTTTAATATTGCTTATTAGTGCTTTCTTTCTTTTTTCTAGATGTCTTACAAGAGATTTGTTAGTTTTATTAGTCTGCCTACTAAAGGCACACAAAAGAATTATTTCTTTTTTCTTTTTCTGTTTTATTTCTGTTTTATCTGTGTTTTCTATCTCATTCATTTCTGCTCTTAATCTTTATCTTCATACCTTTTACTTGAATCTATTCTGTGGTTGCTGCTTCTTCACTTTTCAAGCTCTTGTTTCCTAATACAGTCATTTAAAACTATAAATGTCTCTCTAGGTGTATTATTTCATAAATGTTGTATTGTTTTGGGGTTTTTTTTTTTAATTAATGTAAAAAAAAAAAAACACAAAACTTACCATCTCAGCCATTTTTAAGTGGTTTAGTAGCACCAGGTTTTCACATTGTTTTGAAACAGGTCTCCGGAATCCACAAGCTATGATATATAACATCTTTCATTATCATTCAGCTTTTTGCATTTTATTTCCATTAAGATTTTGTCTTTGACCCATGAGTCATTTAGAAGGGTTTGTGAATTTCCATATAAATGGAATTTTAAAGTCACCTTCAGTTATTGATTTCTAGCTGTCAGAATAGTCATCTTTTTTTTTTTTTGCTTTCCTCCTCTTTTTGTTTCTTGCATACCTGCTCTCTTTACCTATAGATCTCTGTACCAAAACCAGAAACAGTGGACTACGAATATTTGTAGGACTTTTCTGTAGTGTTCATGACACTAATACTGAATTTAAGAGCCACCACCCAGAGGTATTGCCCCCTAAATACCACCCAGAGGTATTGCCCCCTAAAATGCCATACTTTACCTGACATTATAAAATTCTCCTTTGTCATCTCTAGAAAGCCTCTTAGTGTTCTCTCTCCAAATTAACAAGGAAGTCAGAGAGCAACGCCAGTTATCAAACTCTCTCCTCTTTACTCTGGTGTGCTGGGGTCTGAGATGGGTACTACTATCAAGGATAACTAAGGGATAGCAGCCCCTTCCCCATCACATTAGTTGTGTACAAAACAAGTAAAATTAATGAAAGAACCACCGTGGTCATGAACTACAACCATCACTGTATCTTTGTCATGTCTCATATAACAAGCCCATGTCTTAGACTTAAAGTTGAGCTTATGATATCAGTTTAGGAATAGAGCTGTAACCAGACCGTTAGCAAAAAATGCAGACATTTTTTACAAACAAATCAAGATACCCAGTGTGCCTACTGGTGGCTATTAGCTCAATATTCTGTTGAGAAAGAGAGCTTTGGATTTGGAATCTTGGTGTCCTAGCCCTGGCCCTCTTGCTGCCTACCTGCAGGACTATAAACAAATTATTGACCTCTTCAGGTCACAGACTCTTATTCTGTAAAAGCATAGTATTAGTACTTTATAGGTCCAAGATCCGATACATCAGTCTTCTTTCTAGACAGCCCAACCAAAAGGCAAATAGTCTTGCAGACTCCTATCTTGCTCCTGGTGGGGTCTGCATTTGCATTCCTGGGGCACTGATGCCTAGGCCGCCAGGACTGTGACTCTTCTCCATCTTCCTATGTATGATTTTTTGCCTTTTTCTCCCCCACCTCTTCTTGAATAAGCTTTTTTGCTTTTCCATTTTTTACATATAATTTGTCACATTAATGTCTTAAAATTTTATCAACTTCTGTTTTTGCTATGATGGGCCAGAAACTATCCCTTTCTCTGGATATAAAAAGCATCTAAACCTAGTTTCCCAAGAGAAGAGATTGCACTTCTCTCTCTAGTATGGGGGAGACAGAGTCAGAATACTTGGAAAGGAGTTATTTGTTGAGTGATGGGAGGAAGAATATGAAATTCCCTTCGGGTAGTGATAGGTTTGGTGTTTCTTCTGTTTTAACATATTTTTGCCTTCTGCCACAGCGAACTCTAGTTGGCCTTGTAAGAGACCTGAGAGGGATAGCTTTCGCCTTCAATGCCAAGACCAGCTTCATGATGCTGTTCGAATGGATGTATCCTAACTCAAGCTAGGAGTGTACCTCCGCAAGCTTTACCTGGAGGGTGAATGGGTGATGGAGTCATTGAGGAAGGTGGGAGGAAGGAATTGTGAGGCTGAGAAGGTGAAGAGTTACCCAAAAGGCAGCTCTATCTTTTGAGTTCTCATTCCTCAGTGATCCAATGACACAAAGCTGCCTGGTCGTTGAGATTAAGAAGTGAGTGAGGTGGGGCTCCTCAGTTTCTATTTGGGATCCCAGTTATAAGTGCCTTTGGAATTATTGCATGTGAATTTTGCTACACTTAGAAAAGTGACTTTTCAATCTACTACTAAATAAGACAGCTGTACTAGAAGTTAGAAAGGCTAACCTTACTAACTTTATAACCTGTAACAAATCACTTAACATCTAAGTGCCTCTGTTTCCTCAAACAGTTAAGTACAGTTATGCTTCCCTGTCACCTCACAGAAGTGGTAAGAGGACAGATAACCGGATGAAATGCATTGTGCTCCTCAGAAGAAAGGCATTATGTAAGTTAAAGTGTGTCTTTAGATGCCCGTTAGAAGATAAAAGACACACAGTTACTCTAGAACTTTCTGTTTAGAAGGACTCTAAGATTAGCAAGCAGGAGACAGGAAATCAGAGAACTATAATTTGGCAGTTTGTGCCTAACCAGTACTGAGAAGTTTTGTACGCTTCTGGATTCAGAATTCTTCCTTAGCTTTTCATTTACAGCTACCCCTCCTACATGCCCATCCTGCAGCGGGCCATTGAGCTGTGGTACCATGACCCAGCCTGTACTACACCTGTGCTCAAGCTGATGGCTGAACTGGTCCACAACAGGTAAGCAGGGAGATTCTCAAAAGGCCCCACTGCCCTTCATCTGAGTGGGCCCTATGATTATTTGTTTTATCTAGTGTTTTCAGCAGATTGTAGAGGGTACTAAGATTCACTATGTCAAACTTTGAAAACCTCTGAAAGATTGTGTTCTGTTTTTGTTTGAAAGAAGGTCCTCACTACACAAAGCCATAGCTGCTTGCAGAAAGTAAGTCACTTTTTAAAAAGTGTCTCAAGATACCCACCGTTAAGTGAATCTGGCAACCAGGAGTCTGATTTATAAATTTTTTTCATTCATTTATTTTTAATTGAAGGGTAATTACAACAGGGATCAGCCATAAGTATACATATATCCCATTATGAATACATTGTTAGGCAGCTGACAGCTGAATCAGTGAAGGTTTATCTTAAATTAAGAAAGATTTCCAAATACTACATTTTAGATTTGCCCAGCAATTTAGGGGCGTAAAGAAAAGACAACTTCAGCATCTTGACTTCATAGAACTTCAGCCCTGCATCTGCCTTGCATCTGTACCGGACACCTGAGAGAATTAGTCATTTTTACAACTACCTTAGTGAAGTAGTGGGTGATAATCACAGAGGCTGTAGCCATCTATGAGGCTTATAGTTAGGACTTATTTATAAAATAGACATTTAAGAACATCTGCTCTTTGCCACTTAGGCACTTTGATATTGATTGTGCCAGACAAAACCTCTGCCCACTTAGATGTTACATTCTGGAGGGACGTTAGGCAGTAAAACAAGTGTAGAAGATCATTTGAAAAAAGTAAGATAATAAAACAAGGGAGCTGAAGAAGAGAAGGACTCTCAGAGACAGTAATATAGATGACCAGAAGCATTCTGGTATTCCCTGCAAGGAGAAGGAAAGAGCAGTCAAAACAACTGCAGTGGTCCTAAGACAGAATGAGCTTGCTGGGACTCGAGACAGCAGAATGCCACTGGCTGAAGCCTGGGGAAGGAGGAGAGACCATGGTGGGCGACCAGTCAGACACATCAGGCAGCAACTTAGTACAGCAGGAGTGAAGCGTGGTGTGCACTCTCAGTATGTGGGAAGCTACTGGAGTATGTTAAGCAGGGATTAAAATGATCTCCTTGACAGTATTTAAAGGTGTCCTTCTAGCTTCACATGGAGAATGAGACCCGAGGGGCAAGAGTGGAAGCAGAAGGACCTCACAGTAGGCGGGTGGATTCAGGACAAATTGGAGAGCTAGATCTTAATGGATTCTCTGTGGGGAGGGAAAAGAAGAGAGGACTCGTGTTGGCCTGGGGCCTTAACAACCATGAGGTCAGTGACCTCATTAAGCAGTAGAGGAGCAAGCTGAGGAGGAGAACTCTGGCCTAGGGGATGGTCAGGAATGCAGAACTCCCACTTGACTCCCCAGGTAGCACTCTCAGTCCCTTCACAGCTTTTCTTCTTCAGAAGTAGGAACGATGCTTATACCCCTCCCGCAGTTGCCACTGAAGCTAGAGAGGTAATATATAATAGGTTAAAGTCTGCAGGGCTGTGAGTGAGTACAACAAGCAGTGACTGTGCTAGAACCCATACTTTAAATCAAATTGAGAATTTTTAAAAAATAATTTTATTTCCGGCTTCATTTTCTTTGTTTCTTTTAAGTGTTTTCGGTTTGAGCAGCAGAACTTGAACGTATCATGTTATTCTTCAAGCTACATCTCTGGTTATTTCGGTTTAACTTCGTTATTTCACATTAGGCTAGGTAGTCTGTGTCTTCACGCAAAAAGTATCACCTAAGGTACTCAGGCAAGAGTGAGTCTTCCAGCAACATACCTCTGACTTTTATCTCCTCTGTGTTACCTGCTCAGATCCCAGCGACTCCAGTTTGATGTCTCATCCCCCAATGGCATCTTACTCTTCAGAGAAACCAGCAAGATGATAACAATGTATGGTAAGCAGTTACCCTGGAAGTGAATTCTAGCCCAGTCACCACACTCCGTGGTATGGGTCTCAGGACAGCCCTGGCAGTAGCCAGGACCGCACTGCCAAGGCATGCTGTGTTGCTCATACACTTGTGTTCCAGCACCACCCAGTGCCAAGGGCCTGTGGACTAATAGGGTTGAGTTGGTGTGTGAACTGTCAGCTACCACGTGATTCAATAAATATATCTCGTCTACTCAGGCAATCGCATCCTGACACTAGGAGAGGTCCCAAAGGATCAGGTCTACGCACTGAAGCTCAAGGGCATCTCCATCTGTTTCTCCATGCTGAAGGCTGCTCTCAGCGGGAGCTACGTCAATTTTGGAGTCTTCCGTCTCTATGGGGATGATGCCCTGGACAATGCTCTACAGACGTTCATCAAGCTGCTCCTCTCTATCCCCCACAGCGACCTCCTGGTAAGCCCTGAGCTTCATCGTTGACAGAGTCCGAGTCCCTCATCACATCAGTCTCTTTTTCCTTTTGGCTGAGGCCATGATTGAATGTTTCTCAAAGAACTAGAAGCTAGCTCCACGGGGCCCTTCTGTCTTCCTCTCTGAAGGGCACTAAGCTGCTTGTTTCTGATTGTGTTCACATGTGCTGAGGCACACAGTGCCTCCACTGACTAACCCTGCTTCTCCCACAGGATTACCCCAAGCTCAGCCAGTCTTACTATTCACTACTGGAAGTCCTCACCCAGGACCACATGAACTTTATTGCAAGCCTGGAACCTCATGTCATCATGTATATTCTCTCTTCCATTTCTGAAGGACTTACTGCACTTGGTAAGCACCTGGGTGGGTGGGGGGCTGGTCGATTGGCTTCTACCACCTCACCAAGCAGAAGGGAGAATCTTGCCCCAGTAGGATTACCCCTTTGGGAAGCTGACCCTCACACCAGAGTGTATAACTCTTGGGAACATTCTCCTCCAACACATCTTACTGATGCCCTCCTACAGACTAGGCACTAAGGACCTAGTAACTAGTGCCTGTCCTCTGGGAGATTTTCATCTGGTAGATGAAACAAACACGTAAACAGATGACTGCCTGTCCTTGCCCTTACCTGTGTGAGCGCAGCAGTGGGGTGAGTACAGAGTGCTGTGGGAGCACCCCGGAAGAATGCTTGAACTCCTGGCCTTGAGGAGGGTGTCCTGCAAGGCACTGAATGGGCGTCATCAGGTGAATTGGGGAAGAAGCCTCCTGGCAGCAAGAACAGCGAGTACTAGACCCCAAGGCAAGGAAGAACCAGGAACTCCAGATGGCAGGAGAGGAATGAGGCGAAGCTGGAGGGAGAGGGGAGGCAGGGCAGATCTGGAGGTCACGGAGGCTGCCCTTCAGCTGGATCAGAGTGCTTGGATCCTAGCCTTAGGGCAGTGGAGGCAGTGGGGCATTTTACCCAGCCTGCTCCGTAAGTTTTTTCATTCTACTCCACCTGGCTCTGGTGAGCCATTTTGTTACCACGCTGCCTGCCAGCCAGCTGTCTTAGTTGGTATGTATGTGTGCAGAGAATAAAATACATTTTTATACTAAGCTGAGCAAAACATAAATAGGAAGAATAAGTCAACTGAAAAATGATCATAATTTATTGCAAATGCACAGAGAATGACTTTTGAATTGTCTGCCATGGTGAGTTAGCCACACCTCTGCCACTTTCTTGATACGCACTTACCTCCAGCAGGGTGCATAACCGTATCTCGAACCATCCAGCTGGGTATCAGATCCTGCTTTAGAAGGCTGTTTCTTAGCTTCTTGAGAACAGGGACCTTGGCATACACGGAAGCAGCATGGTTTACTCGTTTAGGCCTGTGGTCTGAACCTCACCAAGTCAGTGCTGTCCGCAGGCTGCATTGCAGTGTCCCCCTTATAAAATGCACAGACACCTGCAGCTTTACACCACACACTTCCCCAGAAATGCCAGAGAGAAAAGAATGTTTCAGCACCCCGCTCTTAACAAACCATAGTGTTGATAGGCTGTACTCAGCTGGGTTCAGTGACATCACCCAGGTAACTCAGAGCACAGGTTCACGTCCCGCGCTTGGATTCTAATCATTGCTCTTCCAGTTACTTGCAGTTACTAGACCTTGAGGCAAGTCACAGAACCTCTACACACTTGTTTACTCATTGGTAAAATGCAACACCTACCTCCTGGTGTTCTCAAGAGGATAAGATAAAGTCCTTAGTACAGTATCTGGCGCAATAAAAGCACTTGCTCTATTGTAAGCTATTTGTAACTTTTTATGAAGCAGAAGACGTAAATCCACATCATATGAACTCAATAATTTCAGTAGTATTTCTATTATTAGCTATTATTACGAGCTCATTTTCATATTTGGCATTAAACCCTGCTGTAAGATGAGGGTGAGAGGTTAACAGACAGCATCCCAAATGGTAGTCTTGGCTACACCGGCCACAGCGCCAGTCCAGGTGCCTCTGAGGGGTCTCGCTTGGCATCGCACATTCACCTCCATCGCCAGTGGCAGCTCAGTACCCCTGTTCTGTTCCACCCCTGCCCTGCTTTCTTCCAGACACCATGGTATGCACAGGTTGCTGCTCCTGCCTGGACCACATCGTGACATACCTCTTCAAGCAGCTTTCACGTAGCACCAAGAAGAGGACAACGCCCCTGACCCAGGAGAGCGACCGCTTCCTGCATATCATGCAGCAGCATCCAGAGATGATCCAGCAGGTAAGGAGTGTGAAGTGCAGGAGGCAGCGTGGGAGAAAGAACTTCTCTGAAAGGGGGAGGCCCATCAAGATAATGAACTTGACTAACATCTCACCTGGTTAGTGCTGCCGAGGAGAATTTTATGCCTTAAAATGGCAGCAGATTTTTGAGTTTGCTGAGGAATCACTGAATGTGGATATAAAAAATCAGGTTTTGAATTTTTCTTCTGAGTGTCACACCAGCCACCCCCATGCCTTGGGCCTGTCCTGTGAGCACAGTCCTCCTACCATGACAGTGGCTTTGCTCCTCCACTGCTATAAATGGAGCATGAGTTAAGAGTCCAGCTGTAAAACTTGTACTGCCATTTGCAAAAGAGAAAGAGGAGTGCAAGACGGGGAATTCTCTGGCAGTCCAGTGGTTAGGACTCCAAGCATTCACTGCTGAGAACGTGGGTTTGATCCCTCGTCAGGGAACTAAGATCCCTGCAGGCCACACTCTGCAGCCAAAAATCTTACTTGTTGTTCTACCTTTCAAATAATCCTCTCACTTTAACAAAAAGAAAAAATAGTGCATGACAAAAGGAGATAACTGACCACACATGGAGATCAAACCGTATGCCTACCTACCATTATTTAATTTGTATGTAACATCTTTTCAAAAATAAGATTTGCAGAAATACACCAGATAAATAAGGAAAAAGAATCAATGGAATAATTTAGATTTTTAGCCAATATTTTAACCAACCTCATCTTTATCTACGTTGTTCTCCAGGAAGTAGTGAACATCCCCAAAATGTTATAAATCTGTCTCTTCTGAGAAAAGATCCTGAGAGCTCTAGTGCAGGGCGATTTTGCCTATTATAATCATTTACTTGACCGATCCCATTACTCACAAAAATCAGGGTTAACTGGAAAGGTCCATTTTTAAATGAATTATCAAACCAATTTAAAGACCAGAAAAGGGAATATCTTATAACTCACTTGGTAATGGAATTAAATGAAGTTTCATGAAATATTTGGTTTACTCTCAACAGAAAAGGCTTTCAGACTAATAAACTCCTCTGTCTGGGATCTGTAGTTCTGTTTTGGGTAGCCCCACACTAGGTCACTGCCTCCGCTTCTCCATTTCCAGATGCTGTCAACGGTGCTGAATATCATCATCTTCGAAGACTGTAGAAACCAGTGGTCTATGTCCCGACCCCTACTCGGCTTGATACTACTTAATGAAAAGGTAGGAGAACCAGCTCTGTGGTGTCCAGGGCACTGTGGGAAAGACAGAAACACCTCTGCCGTGGTGAAAGACAGAAAGTGGCCCATTTTCTGAGCATGTCCTGTTCATGCTATGAACAGAACTAATCACTTAAACATTGGAAGTCAGCACCTATGGCAGTTCAGACAGAAGGGGAAGGATGAGGAAGTGTGACAAGGAGAGAAGCCTCTGGAGATCAGAGCACCTGAGGCCTACGTTCTAGTTCCAGTTCTGCCACAAACAGACATAAATAAGTCTAGAGATTCTTATAAAAGAAGAAACTGCATCAAGTGACTCTCATAGCATTTATAGCTTTAAAATTCTAGATTTTTAAGTAAGATAAAGATATCCTACAGGTGCTTGCTTGAACTTTAAAAAAAAAAAAGTATCCAATTTTGTTTCTTCTAGAATACTCCTGTTCTTCAGGTGATGAGGGGCTAGTCAGCCTTTCTGCCTCATCTCTCCTTACCTTCTCTTTCTGCCCTGCAGTATTTTTCTGACCTAAGGAACAGTATCGTGAACAGCCAGCCACCAGAGAAGCAGCAGGCTATGCATCTGTGCTTTGAAAACTTGATGGAAGGCATCGAGCGAAATCTTCTAACGAAAAACAGAGACAGGTGAGTGTCGAAGGACTCAACTAACAGTTGCCAAGAAATCCTGGGCAACTGTTAGTTTTCAGATCACTGAAACCTAGGATACTCCTTCAAATCTTCTAGAGGCCCTC
Organism: Antilocapra americana; assembly: GCA_007570785.1. Taxonomy (NCBI): domain Eukaryota; kingdom Metazoa; phylum Chordata; class Mammalia; order Artiodactyla; family Antilocapridae; genus Antilocapra; species Antilocapra americana. The sequence continues at coordinate 29,946,833 of ML661897.1, read as the reverse complement.
TAAAAAGAAGTGTTGCCCAATAGAAAAGCAAGCCATGAAATAATTTAAAATTTTCTAGTTGCTGTAAAAAGAAACAATGTTCATCTTAATATATTTTATTTAACCCATGTGTCTAAAATAATAGTATTTTTAAACCAAGAATTTTAACATTCTTTTTATTGTACTGGGAATTTTAGTTCTTTTTATTGTGCTAAGTCTTCGAGATCTTGCATATTTTACAATTAACAGGACATCTCAATTCAGATGCTAAATTTTCATAGGAAATACTTAATTTGTATTTAGATTTCCTAAGATTTACAGTTAACAAAGTAGACTCCCATATTTAAGTTGTTCCAGACATATTTAGTTGTCCAGTAACTGAACTTATGTCAAGTTTTCCTAAATCGATTTTTAAAATTTTCATTCATTTTAATCAATTTAAAATACAGCTCTTAACTTCAAGTTAATTGAGGTACAGTTGGGGAACTGAATTTTAAATGTCTTTTCATTGCATTCAGTTCCTCAGTTGCTCTGAGCACACTTCGAGTGCTGTACAGCCACCTGTAATGGCTACCATACTGGACAGCACAGGTCTCTCGGCGTTAAGACATGAGACAGCCTCATTCTCGTCCAGTAACTTCATGAGGGTTACTTCCCATCTGACAAAGATGAGATTGAGATTCCTTTTGTGCTGCCATGAGCCCGAAATGATCCTCAGAGCCCTGGATTTAACCAGATCTTGAGCCTGCCTTGAAGTTGTCAGGGAGAAAGGTGCAAAACTAGCCCAACTTCTCCTTAGTCTTAGGACTGATATTAACTGACCTTAGAACCCATTGCTTGAAACATTCTGCCTCTCGGTAGCCACTTGCTTGCTAGAAACATTTTCTGAGAAGATCTTTCCCTTCCATTTTGCTCCCCCAACCTACATGCTGCTCTCTGTAGGTTCACCCAGAACCTGTCAGCATTCCGTCGAGAAGTCAACGACTCGATGAAGAATTCCACGTATGGAGTGAATAGCAATGATATGATGAGCTGACACCTCCTTGGACTCTACCTGTACAGAGCAGTGTCCCTTTGGTCCGACCCAGGGGGCGTACAATTACAATGGAGAGGGCCTGGCTGATCCTGGCCCCCTCCTCCAGGGGAATGGGGAAAATGGCAAAGGTCAGCTAGCTTCTTCCCCAGGGAATAGGGGTGTGAGTGCACTCACTCGGGGGGCAGGGCGCTGCTGGTTCCTGGGGGATTGGGTGGGAAGGGTGGTGGGAGGAGATAAGGAGATAGAGGCACAAATGTGAGTCTCCAGCCCCCTCCTCCTGGGCCACCCACGGGGATAGAACCCCCAGTGTCCTGCCACAACCTGCCTTGTATAAACATGTACATTTTTTCATAACATTTTGAACAAGGTTTATATTGACTCAAGTTTAAAAACAAAGTGTGACTGAAAAATTTTTACAGAGTCTAGTGCACCAATGCTGATGTGAGGGGTTGTGTATGCGAGTGAGGAAAAAAATGTGTATTCTGGTGGCCTGAAGCTTTACTGGACAAGGATGTGTGAACGTGCAGAGATATATTTAGTGACACAGTGTAGAGAGGCAAAAAGAAAAAAAGTAAAAATTCCAAATGTATATTTTTTCTTATTGCCCTTCCCTTGCCCCCCCAAATGATCACTTCCTGTTACTGTATTACCCTTGTTATTAGGAACTCTAAGCCATGCGGAGCACCACCCCTCCTCCCCCGTCAGCCTAGATGCCGCCCTCGGTCCCTTGGCCTCTTGCAGTGACCGACAGCTCCAGCTAAAAGTGTTTGGTGTTCTTAGCTTCATCCTCTTTCCCACTTTGCCGATCCCCCATCCTCAGACATTTGCCTCTTGCTTTTAAAAGTCAGATGTAACTCTATAATTTAGGGTTCTTGGTCTCTGTCCAAAGTGGAGACCAGAGAAAAGGAGTTGAGCCAGTGGCTCTCCTGTCGAGCAATTGGGTGAGTCCACCAGAGGCCCAGTCAGTGTGGCCAATGACTCTAGTCTTCCCCAGCCCTCGAGGCAGTGTGTGGGTGTGTGCGTGTGGATATTTATATATGTGCCCTGCACTCGTGAATGTATGAACTGGAGGAAGTTACTACAGTGGAGGGGTTCTTAATAACAAGGTCTGCCTAGCATGAAGTATTTAACATTCTCCCACCCCTTTAAAAATATACATTTTTATAAAATGAAAACCATAATAAATGTTTTGAATATTAAAAAAAATTAACCTACAGAGGAAAATTAACGAAGAAAGCTATTTGCCTTGTACTTTTTCCACAACTGTTGCTGCTAGTTGTACGCATCTCTAGTTCAGCTCTCGCCCATGGGACACTCATCAATTAGGTTTTATTTTTATTTTTCTCCTCTACCCCCAGAAACAAGCCTGTTGATTTTTTTTTTTCCTTCTCCTCTGGCGACTGTGTGGTGAATCCTTTCTTGCGTGATCAGGTTGCGGATAGACTTGTAAGGGTGTTTGCTGCATACAGTGTAAGCATTGTGACCGCCAATAAACTTCAATGGTTTCTACTGACCTGGTTTCAGCAATCAAGTCTAGTGTGTTGGCAAGGACATGTCTCATTCTGAACACATGAAACATGCATTCCTGAAAGCCAGTGGGTGACAAGGGACCCCTCAACTCTGAAATTAGCTTGTTTCTTATTGGATGAAGTCTGATTCCATGTCTTTTTAAAAGTAGGACTCCTTTAGTCCATATATTCTCTATATAAAAAATATGCTGGGTTCACAGCTGTAACAAGTGAAGCCTGTCTATCTCTTTATGAGCTTCCAAGTAACAGGGTAACCAGGAGAGAAGTAGTAATTGCAAAAACCCCAGTTAATGTTCTGACATATGCTTGTGGGCTGGGTGTCACTCAGAGACCCTGACAGGTTCAAGGATAAATATTATCTCCCAAAATACTTGGCAGATTTCATGATCCAGAATTGTCAAATGAAGAACAGAACTACCGTACAAGGGACTATTTCTCGTCCCCTTTGCTATGTAGGACCCAGGTGTAAAAGCATTTAGTTTCCAGGAACATTGAAAAGTGTTAAGGTACTACAATATCTTCCTGTACCTTAATGCAGAGTGACATTCAACAATCGCAGGCTCTAGAGAGCCACTCTTGTCCACTAGATATACCTTTGTCTGCTGTTTTGGTCTCTGGTCCAAAGTTATTTCACAGGCCAAAAAAATATATTCTAATACCTAGAAGGCAAGTAGAAATGATTCATCTTAGTCAAGTCTGTCTCTAAGCCTAATAGAAAGTGGTTGGCCTTCATTAATCTGCAGAACACTCCAGTCACATGCTCCCTTGACCTGGACTTCTAATTCTGCAGTAAATAAGACAAAAAAAAAACTTTCTCACAAATATTTGAAGAAGAAACCCTCTGCCCACTATCCTGAAATGCTGACTGATCAGCAAAACCCCATTCCTCTCCCTTTCCTTCCACAAAAACAATTTCAGAGGCAAGAACCTCACTAGAGATGGTGTCCCCCCAGTGCTGTCCTAAGCCCAGTCCAATCATTACCAAGTGCCACAGTTAAAATTTTCCCCAACCACATCAGACTTTTTAAGCAGCAAAGCTGCTCCTTTCTTGATAGTCATAAGAGGGTACCCCCAAAAGAGCCTTTTTTTCCTGATCAGTTATCAGCAGTTTCACGAGTCAACCTAATAAATGCAAAAACCAGTTAGTTATCTTTAAAACTTTGATTTCCTCAAGAAGTCTTGTGGAGCTTTTATTCAGTTGAAGAATGAATTTATTACTTTCCAGGCTATCCTAGGCATCAAGTCAGATGTCTCTGGACAGTGTTTCCTGACACAAACTTTCCTTACATTGACAAAAACGCCTAGAATCTTTACTGCAGATCATCAAGGTGTATGTATGTATTTGTTTTTGTTGGCTCTGCCAACAAATAGGGTTATCCATCTTCACTAAAGTATAATTCAGAAGAAGAAGGATCAAATTCTAGGTTTTTAGATTTTTAAGGAGTACTTTCAGCCAAGTACTGATTTTCTAATGACAAGTGACAGCCTACTAAGAAGTAATAGTTTTAGGTTCTGCAAATGCAAACTTATTAAGAACTTGTTTTTTCCCCCATCAAGTGGCAAAATGTTCTAATAACTTACAAAGTTCTAACCAAGAGTGGAAAAAGACCACTTTTCAAAATACCCATGGTCGTGGGGGTAAGATGAATTAACTCCAAAGAGTCAAAACACTTCTCAGTATCTTAACTACCACCACCACCAGCCAACCCGTCCTCCACCCAAGAGTTTTAGCTGGATCTACAACAAACATGTTCCCACATGAAATGTTACCCAAGTGCTAAAGCAGAAAGGGAAAGCAACGATGATTACAGGGAGACTGCAAAAACCATAACTGATAACAAGGGATGGAAAAAAAATGTAAATGATTATTACTTTAAAAGTCCTAGTTCTTTAAACCTTTCATGTTTAAAATATACTCATCAGCTGTAATTAATACAACAACCAATCAGGTGCTAGATAATATCTAAGAGTCTTCTTAGATCAGTAGCGTGTCTCCTGGGTCTATTACATTTATCTTGGGTTTTTTAGATAAGCCTGGAATTCACTAGTGAGCCAGTTTGGTTTATTTCAGGATCAGTGGGTCACTAAACAAATGAGCTGCCAGATAGTGGGACATCAAATGATCAAAAGAGAGGATGAAATCAAGCCTCAGATATTACCCTCTTCCTCAGAAAACCCTTACGGTTCTCAGGACTGCCTCACTGCTGCTGTCTGTTCATCAGAATCTACTCTAAGCCATATACCTTTCTGAGGGTCAGCAACTAAAAAGGAAAAAACATCATTTGCAAGGCAAATTGGTACAAACTGACCCCAAAACAATGTAGTGAACAATACTTAAAACAATCACACTATACTTGAAATTCTGCTTAACAATCACGAATAGACCACTCAATAAATGGAGGCATAACAGCACCACCTATATGAGCCAGAGCATCCCATTACTGGGTTACAAATGAATGAAGAGTGTCAAGTGGAAAATCTGCTAATTGCTATCTTCTAAATCTGCTATTGGACAACAAATTAAAGAAGTTCTATGTATATCTGGATTCAAGGTCTGGAGAACAGACCAAACCCAGAATACAAACTGATTAACTGGACAATGGACTTGGCCTTTTGTAAAGGTCAAAGGAGCAACCCCAGTGTCTGATAGTGAAAGGGTGGGTGAAGGTAAAAAGCATGTCTCCTCCCCTCAGCTCTGGAAGACTGACGACAGGGCAATGAAGATAAAGCTCTGCAAAGCTCCATTAGTTCTACTGGCAAATTAGTGGAAATGAAACCACTCTTTGACCTAAGAATATGATAGGACTTCATCATTTCTATTTAGCAAGAAATCAGTTCCACACCCTCTAGTCTGGGACATGTGTCACAAAACAAGCCAAGTCATAAACTACCAGCCAAACTACAAACGCTGCAAGGAAACCCTTCTACTCAGAGGACTGCTACTGCCATCTCTTCCTCCACATTATACCTTGTGCTTTTTCCCGTTCTGCAGGGCCCTCTCTTCTCGGTGTAAACTTTCTTGTTCTTTACCCACCTTTTCAAACTCAGAGTAGAGCCCCACTTCCTCTTTGAAGTTCGCCTACTGTCCCTAAATCTCACGGGATTATCTGAGGCATTGCTAATCCCACTCCCGCCCTGTCTCAGCAACCAAAACCTGCTCAGAAGAGATTATAATACAGATCATAGTGAACGAAGGGATGTGTATCTGGGGCATGGGAGCGTCTGCAGAACAGAGGAGCGGAGGGTAGTTGACCTTTGGGTGAAGCCCCTGTGGAGAGATCCCCGGGCTGCCTGCGTTGTGCGATTAAGCTCACATCGTTACCATAGGCCTCTACCGAAAGGAAAAGGGAAGAAGCCTCTGACACTAGCCCCGAGGCTCTGCGAAGAGGGAAGGAATTCACCCCTGACCCGGCACGACTTCCCAAGAAGCCTCCGCGCCCCGGAGGCGGTCCTGTGCTGTCTTTCGGTCCCCGCCGCGCCTGCGCACAGAGGCCGGCTCCACAGGCGCGTGCTCTCAGGGCTGCCGCTAACCCCACCTCCGCCTCTCTGCGCAGGCGCACGTCATGACTCCCCCAGCGTCCGCTGGCAGCTAGGGAGGCCGGGAACAGGGCTGGGCTGCTCCATGGTTGCAGAGCATCCCATTTAGGGAAGGCCTGGGCCGTTTGTTGCGTAAAGGTGTCCACGGTGACAGTCACAGAGGCACTGTTCAAGGACTTGATCCCTAGCTGGGAAGAACTCAGTGGGATGGGCAAACAGGCTGAAAAGGGTGATCACTGCATGCTGTTTGCTCTGGGATACGAAGGAGGAGCCCCCAAGAAGAGCAGTAACAGAAGCGAGCTCGTGGAAAGAAGGCAAGGGAGAACGTTCAAACAGCATAAAAATCCTGAGGCGCGAAACGCCTTGTACCTTTCTAGGAACTGCAAAAACAGCATGACTGGAGGGAGGGTGCAATCCTAAACAAGTCTGGATGAAGGGTGGAGTACAAGAGGTTAGGCTGGGATTTGATCCTAAAAACCATTAAGTTTGAAAGCAGCCTAGTGACCACTCTTTAATTCACCACTGGTGAGTAAAAGCCTTTAATTCACCACTAGTGAGGAGCCTGGCATGCTGCGTTCCATGGGGTCACAAAGAGTTGGACGTGACTTAGCTACTGAACAACAAATGAGTGATAAGGAGTTGAACCAAGACAAGGCTGTTGGGGAGAGAGGTGGGATATATTGGGGGCGAGGGCTGGACTCAACAGGACCTTGGGAGGGTAGAGAAAAGTAGACTGTAGTGTGATTCCCTACAAGATCCAGAGTGGGACACCAACCGAGTCAAGGTGGAGGAACCATGGGACATTATGGGAAAGAGTGCTTGGTGAGCCCGAATGGAACTCTGATCTAAGGAGACTTCCTTACTTTTGCAAGCAGAGCACTTGGAATTCAACAAGAAGTTAGAAAATAGAAGAGGAGGGGACAGTACTCAATAAGATATAAACAATCAAATCCAGGAATATGTGAAAAAGCATAATACATCATGACCAAATAGGATTGGTCCTAGAAATGCAAAGTTGGTTTAAAACATTCAAAAAATCAGTAAATGTAATTGACCATATAAACAGAGGTAAAGAAGGTGAACCGTCCAATAAAGAAAAAGCACATGACAAAAATTCTCACCAACTAGAATTAGAAACATTTTTAATATATATAAGTATGAAATATTTCATAAAATATGAAAATTAACTATTTCTATATACTAAAAGATAAACTATCACTAGATGAAATTTTGAAATATATACTATTTGCTATAGCATCCAAAAGTATGAAGTACATCCGAATAAGTTTAACAAGGTATGTGCTGGATCGGAACACTAAGATCTATGAAACATCACTGAGGAAATTAAATATCTAAATAAATGAGATTAAAACATGTTCACAGACTGTTGACTCAAAACTGGGATGGCAATTCTCCCCAAACTGAACTACATTCTACAGGATCCATATAAAAATCCCAGAAGGCTTTTTTCTTTTTTTTTTAAGAAACTAGCAAGCTGATTCTAAAATGTATATGAAAATGCAAAGAACCTGGAAGAGCCAAAATATCTGTGAGAAAGGTCAGCGTTGGAAGATTCATCTGCCTGATTTCAAGGTTTACTACCACGCTACAGTAGTCAAGACAGTGTCAGATTGGCACTAGGATAGACAGACCAGTGGAACAGAATAAAATCCAGAAATAGACCAACATATATGGTTAGTTGACTTTTGACAAAAGTGCCAAGGTAATTCAACAGAAAAAGAATTGTCTTTTCCAGAACTGGTGCTAGAAGAATTATATATTTACTTGAAGGGGGAGGGGAATGAACCTCGACCCTTGCCTAACACCATGCACAAAAATTAACTTCAAATGGATCACAGATGTAAAAGCTAAGGCTACAAGGCTTCCAGAAGGAAACTTAGGAGAAATTTTCACAACCTTGAGTTAAGCAAAGATTTCTTAAAATATCAAAAGCATGATCCACAAATGAAAGAAAATTATTTGACTTCATCAAGTTTTAAAATTTCTACTCTTCAAAAGATACCATTTGTTTTTTAAATGAAAAGGCAAACCATAGACAGGAGTGAAAACTATGTATGCCTAACACAGTCATCTGAGTATAAAGAACTACAATAAGAAGAATAACTCAATTTTAAAATGAACAAAATATATGAACAGATATTTTTTCAAAAGAAGATACACAGATGACCAATAAACAATTGAAAAAATATTCAGCATCTTTTGCTATTGAAGAAATATAAATAAAAACTGAAGAGATGTCACAATATACATAAGAAGACTGACAGTGCCAAGTGTTGACAAAGATGTAGAGCAACTAGAATTTTCATACATTTCTGGTAGAAATGCAAAGTCATACAAGAAATTTGGAAATAGTTTTACAGTTTCACATAAAATTTAATATATGCATACCAAATAACCCAGCAATTACACTCCTATGTATTTATCCTAGAAAAACAAACATATTTCCATGCAAAAACTTGCTCTTAAATGGTACAGCATTTTTATTCATAATAATCTAAAACTAGAAACTACCCAAATGTTCAACAGGTTTATCAGTCAGGGATGTGGCTAATGCAGGGAATTGGCTAATGCAATCATGAGGGTTGACTAGACAAGTCTGAAATTGGTAGGACAGGTTGCCAGGAAGAGCAGGCTGGAAGCTCTAGAAGGAGCTAAAGCTGCAGTCCAGGCAAAACATGCAGTCCAGACTTCAGGTCTGCTCTTAAGGACTTTCAACTGATTGCACCAGGCCCACCCATGGTATTGAGGCTAATCTTTACCTCAAGGTAACTGATTGTGGATGTAAATCACATCTATAAAATACCCTCAGTAAAAACTGCCACTCAGTAGAAGGTGTTGGCCACACCCTCATTTTTATTGAATAACTGGTTGTAATAACCTAGCCAAGCTGACACCTAAAACTGACCAGCTTGGTGTCTGGATGTCTGGATATACAAATTGTGGAGTACTACTCAACAATAAACAGAAACAAACTACTGATACAGCAACAATATGGATAAATAAATCTCAAACACATTTTGCCCAGCAAAAGAGGGCAAACAAATAGACCCTGTATGAATCTGCTTATATGAAATTCTAGAACAATCAGCACTAATCTATAGTGTCAGAAAGCAGAGAAGTGTCTAATGCCAATTAGTAAGCGGAGGATATTGACTGCAAAGGGAAACAAGGAAATTTGGAGGAGTAACAGAAATTGTAACTTGGCTGAGGTGATGGCTTCCTGGTGTGTTGGTGGTAGTGTTGTTGTTTAGGCACTCCGTCATGACCAACTCTTTTGTGACCCCATGGACTGTAGCCCGTCAGGCTCTTCTGTCTATGGGATTCTCCAGTCAAGAATACTGGAGTGGGTTTCCATTTCCCCCTCCAGGGGATCTTCCTGACCCAGGGATGGAACCCTCGTCTCCTGCATTGGCAGGTAGATTCTTTACCACTGAGCCTGGTGTATACATCTGTGAAGATTCAAATTATATGTTTTAAATGAGTACATTTTTGTATATGAACTATTTCTCAATAAAGTCAGTATTTTAAAAAAAATAAGCTCTTTCCTGCACAGTAGAAGTTCCACTCCAATCCAGGTTCCAGAGGGATTCCTCCAGCACCATTTGTGGAAAAGACTATGCTTTTCCTTGACGCCTTTGTTGAAAATCAGTGAAGCTTATATGTAAGTGAGAAGTTTCCAGGATAGAAGTGATGCATAAGAATGCAATGAGAGAGGTTCCTGGTTATTTCTAACTCCCAAACAGAGGTATCACTTGGAGGAGGGTGGGCGTCAACTGAAAACCTGCCTCCTGTTCACTGCTCCCACCCAAACAAACATTTCAGTGCTTCACTGTGCCATGTGAACTGATGTTTGTTAAATGAGTGGTGGCCCTGGTAGTCACTGTGCCCCATGGTGTACTGCTCACCAGCTTCGTCTCCTGTCCCCTTCCTCATCCCCACTCCTTCCTGGCCTTGGGAGAAGTGAGCCTTTTGGAAACTGGGCTCTTCATCTTTTGGGACCATAGCCCGGGGGCCTGGGGAGAGGCCCACACTTGGCATGGAGGGAAAGGAAATAAACAAAAAAAGGCAAAGGAAGGGCGGACAAGGCTATACTTCCTACCGGGTGGCAAAACGTCTCCACCGGGGGCGCGGGCGGGTTCCCGCAGCAGGCCTCAGTCGGTCCCGTTAGTCAGGACCGCGGTGCTCACGGTGCAGTCCTAGACCTGCAGCATCCACCTCACCTGGGCACCAGTTTAGAAATGCTAATTTTCTGGATCCCTCCCTAGGAAACAGTGGAGGTGGGGCCTAGCGCTTGGTGTTTTAACAAGCTCTCCAGGTGCTTCTGAGGCGCAAGGGGAGGAAAGAGTGGAAGAACGGGGTGGAGGCTGATTAGACCCCTCCCGTGGCCCCTTCCCAGGCTTCATAACGACCCGCTGTGGGCCGCCGGACCCTCAGGTGAGGCCGCGGTAAGGCCGGAGTAAGGGAGCCCGAGAGGCAAGCGATCCGAGGAGGAGCCGATGAAGTGAGCGAAGTTAGGGACGGTGAGGTGGAGGAGACGTTGCGAGAGGGCTGGGGCTGGGTACGGGGTAGGGTGGACCTGAGGCCCGGCACTGAGCCGCCTTCCCCGCGGGTGCCGGGCGGGCCAGCGGAGCAACCCTTCCGCTCGGGGCGCTCCAGCCAGGGGATTGTAATGGGCCTTTCCTCGGCAGCTGCTCGGCCCCCGCCCGCATCATGAATCGCAGTCTCAGCAGCAGCACCTCCGAAAAGGAGACACTGAGTGTGCTCTGGGGTGAGTGAGGCCGCAGGGTGTCCTCGGAGCAGCGGGCATCCTGGTGGCGGGGGATGCCTTGGGGGGAAGAGAGAGGGCTCGAGGGAGAGAGAGGAGCCTCTCTGGAGCCCGCCCTCCGCCTTCTGTCTCCGTCTCCCTTCGCAGGCTGTGAGCTAAACCAGGACAGGCCGACTTGGACCTTCAAACCCCAAAAGGTGGGGAAGCAGGACTGTGTGCTGTTGCTCAGTACGGTGGGTACCGCTCCTCCGAGGAGGGGAGAAAGGATGGGGCAGGGAGGAACTTGGCCAGACGCGAAGGAGCAGGTGGCATTGCCTGGTGCCCACAGCTGGAGCCCAGCTTCCCTCCTCTGCCCTCACCCTGGGGTTGAAGAGGCGCCCTGCCCCTTTTTCCACCCCCTTCAGATTTCCCTGGGGGAGAAAGCCAAAGAGGAGGTGAACGTCGTGGAGATCCTGCCCTCGGCAAGCCAGGAAGACAAGAAGAGGAAGCCCCTCACTCTGGCCTCGCTTCGCGCCTCGGTCCTCCCCATGGTGAGCTTCGCCACTGGCCTAGGAAACCCTGGCTCCAGCCCCGAGAGGCCCTGCTCAGGCCTCACCCCTTGTGTGCAGGTGGACACAAAGGTGGGGTACAGGCTCCTGCAGACATGGTGCCGGAGAGAAATACTTTTTGTTGTTTAATCGCTAAATTGTGTCCCACTCTTTGTGACCCCATGGACTCTATGTAGCCCACCAGGCTCCTCTGTCCATCTCCCAGGCAAGAATACTGGAGTGGGTTGCCATTTCCTTCTCCAGGGCATCTTCCCAATCCAAGGATCAAACCTCTGTCTCCTGCATGAGCAGGTGAATTCTATACCGATGAGGCACCTGGAAAGCCCTAGAGGGGCATATAGCCCAGCACTAAAAGCCTGGACTCAGGAGCAGGGAGCCAGGTTTCCATCCTAGTCCACTCCCTTTTTTGAGGTGGGGAGAGGGGGGCGGTGGGCCTTGAGTCCTAACCGCTGGACAGGCAGGGAACTCTAGTCCACTCTTCACTAGCTGTGTGACTTTGGGCAAGTTAAATAACTTTTCTTCAAATCCCATTTTTCAACTGTTTACTGCTGGTGACCATATGCTGTTGGTGATTTACACACTGCTTGTGTATCCAGAAGTCCTCACTTCTAGTCATTTGAGTTTTCTGTGTAGATCTTGGTGAATAATGGCAGTTTTTGTATTTGTTTTATCCAGTACACTGGCTAGGACCTCCAGTGTAATATTGGAGAACATGATAATGGGAGATCTCCTTGTTTCATTCCTTTAAAAAGGAATGCTTCTAACATTTCTCCATTCATATGAAGTATGTGGTAGATACCCTTTGTCAGGTTAAGGAAGTCTCCATCTAATCCTACTCTACTTTGAAAAATTGACTTTTCCTCTTTTTAATCATGATTGGTTATCAAAAGTGTTTCTATTCATATGATCAGGGGCACTCTCTCCATTAATCTGTTAATGTGGTAAATTACAGTAATAGAATAATATTAAACCAACTTTGCATCTCTGAGATAAACATTACTGATTGTCTTATAAACATCTAGACTTGCTATGTTAATAAGATTCTTTTTTAAACTTACATACTCATAAGTGAGCTTGGTGTGTAATAAATTAGCTTATTTGGATATCAAAGCATATTAGCCTTATGAACCAAGGCATGACGTGTTCCCTTCTTCTCTGTGGACGACAGTGATTTGAAGACCAGGATTATCTGCCCTTAAAGATATGGAAGGTTGATCTGTAAAACTGCCCTTAAACTTATTTTTCCATCAACAAGATCGCCCTAGATCTATCCGTTCCCATAATTTTACAGACCACCTATACAAATAAGACTTGAAAATTTATTCTGTAAACCCAGTTCCTCTTGTGCTCCAGATACTCTGTCCAACTCAGTACATTAACAGTTGTCTAATAATCATCCCTGGTGGCTCAGCCGGTAAAGAATCTGCCTGAGTCAGGAAGATCCTCTAGAGAAGGAAATAGCCACCCACTCCAGTATTCTTGCCCGGGAAAATCCCATGGATAGAGGAGCCTAGTAGGCTACAGTCCATGGGGTCACAGAGTTGGGCATGACTGAGCAACTAACACTTCACTTCCAAATTCTTAATTTTATGTATGACCTCTTCCCCCATCCCCTGATCTCCTCCCAGTAAATAGCTATTTAGAAAACTTTCGAGTAGCCATAGCTAGGACTTCAGAAACTATATGAATAAAAGTGGTGAGAGTGGACATCCTTGTCTTGTTACTGATCTTAGAGGAAATGCTTTCAGCTTTTCACCATTGAGTATCATGTTAGCTGTAGGTTCAGAAATGGTATTTTAAATTTTTATTATTGTTCAGTACTAGCATATAGTTATAGAAGTGGCTTTTGTACTAAAGGACCTTGCTAAATTTGCATATTAGTCCTAACAACTTTTTATTGATGCCACAGAGTTTGCTATGTGCTTATTCATGCCATCTTGTGAATAAAGGCAGTTTAACATCTTCATTTTCTATCTCTATACCTGGCATTTCTTTTTCTCGTCTTACTTCACTGATGAGGGCATTAAGTACAATGATGAATAAAAGTGGTAAGAGCAGGACTATCCTTGCCTTTTTCCAGAGGGCAAGTATTCAGTCTTTTACCATTCAGTCAGATAAAAGATTTTTGTAGATGCCCTATGTTAGGTTTAACAGTTGTATCAGTCTTGTCAAAAACCAGATTTTCGCTTTTTCAAGAACCAGATTGCTTATCCATTTTTGTATTTAATCTATCTGTTGTTAATTTCTTCTGCTTATTTTTGTTTTACTTTGATCTTTTTCTAGTTTCTTACAGCATAATCTTATATTATTCATTATTAATCTTATATTATTTTTTAGACCTTTTTTGTTATAAGCATTTCATGCTATGATTTCCTTCTGAGCATCTTTCTGGCTTCTTCCTACCAATTTGGCTAAGAATATTCATTTTAATTCAGTGCAAATTATTTTCTAGTTTTATTCTTCACTCCCTGGAGTACTTAGAAGTATGTTTGCTTTTTAATTTCCAAATAATTAGAGATTTTCTATTCATTCTTTAATTGATTTCTATTTTAATTTGATTGTGGTATGAAAATATACATTACTTGATTTCAGTCTAAATGGTGTTGTGACTTATTTTATGGTCCTTAATATATTCTGTCTTGGTGAATATTTCATTTATACTTGAAGAACATGTGTTCTCCTATGGTTGGGTATATTGCTGTGTAAATGTTAATTATATCATGTTGGTTGATTTTGTGTGACCCTTCTGTATCCTTACTCATTTTCTGTCCACTTGATCTCTTAGTTACTGAAAGAGGAATATGGAAGACTTCAACAATAATTGTGTCTTTTTTCTATTTATCTTTTTGATTATCAGTTTTTCTCCCTGTATTTTGAAACTCTTTTGTTAGGTACAGCCTAATAAATTCTGTGTTTCTAAGATTCTTAAATTCGTTTGGTTAATTGATCCATTTATCACTATGAAATGTTCTCTTTTTCCCTGACAAATATCTTGAAGTCTACTTGGTCTGATTAATATAGTCAGTCTAGCTCTCTTTGTATTAGTGTTTGTGTATTTTTCCTATTCTTTTATCTTTTTTCTGAAACCTCTGTATCTTTATGTATAAATTAGATTTCTTTTTTCTAACACATAATTGAGTTCTACTTTTTTTTTACACTTTGATCATCTCTCTTTTAGTTAGAGCATTTGCAAACTTTTGAGCATTCATTTCTTCAAACATTTTTTTTCTGTTCCATCTTATCTCTCATCTCTACTGAGGAATCCAATTATCAATACCTGCCCCCACACTCCATTTTGCTCTGTCTTAAAGTATTTTTCCTTTGTATTTCATTTTGGATAGTCTTTATTTACTCAATGTCATTTTGCTTTTCTTGCGCAGTACTAACTTGCTGTTAATCTCATTAGTGTATTGTCATCTAATTAGATGATAAATCCACAGATCTAAGAAATTCTATGAACCCCAGTGTGTCTTATAATCAAATTGCTCAAAACCAGTGATAAGGAGAAAATCTTAAAAGCAGCCAAAGTTAAAAAGGCATCTCACACAGGGGAACGAAGACAAGGATGTGAGTAGATTCCTCCAAATAATGCAAGCTAGAGGACAATGGGAAAATTTTTTCAAGTGTTTCATCTTGACTATATCTGTTACTATATTCCTCTTTTTAAAATTCCTAGTAGTGCTTATCATCTTTCCTTTTTTCCCTTCATTTCAATCACTGGGTATTAGCCTTTTTTTCTTTTCAAAGAACAAGCTTTTGATTTTGTTTATGTTTTCTATTGTTTCCTTATTTTCTGTTTTATTAATTTCTTTGGTTATCTGATTTTTGGCTTGCTTTGTTCCTTTTTCTTACTTCCTGAGTTAGCTATTTAGTCCATTTATGTTCTAGCTTATTTTTTCCAGGTACATTTTGTTTATTGATTTTGAATACTATAAATTTCTCTCTGAAGATTTTTTAACTGCATCGTTTGTGTTTTGTGATATTTTCACTATTTTATTTTAAATGTTTTCTGATTTCTATTCTGATTTCTTTTTTGTTTTGTTGGGGTTTTTTGTTTGTTTTGCCCATGCCTCAAAACTTTCAGGATCTTAGCTCCCTGACCAGAGATCAAACCCCAACCTCCTGCAGTGGAACCCTGGAGTCTTAACCACTGGACTGCCAGGGAACTCCCCCCATTAAGATTTCTCATTTGATGCATGAGTTACTTAGGATTTTTAATTCTCAAAGATATACATATATATATATATATAAATTCTGTGGTATTTGAGACTTGATTTGTGGCTACTACATGGTAGTATTATAGGATTTTATGTATGTCCATTAAATCAAGCTTATATAGTCAAGCGTATATATTTTTTGTTTCCCTGATCTGTTGATTACCGAAAGAAATGTGTTAAAACTTCCCACTATGATTGTTAAGTTTCAGTAGATTCGTCTCATAATTTTGTTTACTTTGTATATGCTTATTTTTTCATTGAAAATTTTTTAGATAATTACAGATTCACATGCATTTATAAGAAAAGATACTGAGAGATCCCTGTATATTTTGCCTAGTTTTCTCCAGGGGTAACATTTTACAAAACTGTAATATAATATCAAAGCCAAGATGATGATGTTGCTGCAATGCATGGGTATTGTTCTGTGCTACTTTATCACCTAAGTTTCTTTTTTTTAATTTTATCTATTTATTTTGGCTGCACTGGGTCTTTGTTGCTATGTGGGCTTTTCTCCAGGTGCGATGAATGGGGGTTACTCTCTAGTTGTGGTCCACAGGCTTCTCACTGCAGCGGCTTCTCTTGTTGCAGAGAAGCCTAGGGTGCATGGGCTTTACCCTAGGTAGTTCAGTTCTTGGGCTGTAGAGCCCAGGCTCAATAGTTGTGGCCCCCAGGCTTAGTTGCTCTGCGGCATGTCAGATCTTCCTGGACCAGGGATCGAACCTGTGTCTCCTGCATTGTCAGGAAGGACTCTTTACCACTAAGCCACCAGGGAAGCCCTCACCTAAGTTTTATATCCACTACCGTAGCCAAGATACAGGTATCATCGCCAAGTTTCAACAGCCCAGAGATCCCTCATGTTTTCCTTTTATGACCATACTCACCTGTCTCGTTTCCTCACCCACCCTCAATCCTGGCCACCATCAGTCTGTCCTCCATTTCTAAAATATGGTCATTGAAATATAATCAGACATATGTAACTTCCTAGGAACTGGGTTGGGTTTTTTTCCCCCCACCTGAGCATATTCCCTGGAGAGTCATCCAAGTTGTGTGTGTGTTTTTTTTATTGCTGACTGGTATTCCATGGTACAGAAGTACCACAGCTCAACCAGTCATCTGTGGAAAAACTAGTCTGATTCCAGTTTGGGGCTCTTAAAAATAAAGCTTCTATGAACATTTGTATATAGGTTCTTGTATAAGCCTAAGTTTCCATTTTTCCTGGGACAAATGTCCAGGAGTGCAATTGCTGGGTTGTATGGGGTTTGTTTAGTATGCATGTTTAGTTTCTTAAAACTGCCAAACTGTTTTATAAAGTGACTGTACCATTTTGCATTTCTACCAGCAATGCATGAGTGACTGAGTTTCTCTGCATCCTTACCGACATTCATGTTGTCACTCTCTCTTATTTTAGCCATTCCAATATGTGGGCTTCCCAGGTGGCACTAGTGGTAAAGAACCTGCCTGCCAATGCAGGAGACATAAGAGACACAAGTTCAGATCCCTGGGTTGGGAAGATCCCCAGGAGGAGGGCATGGCAATCCACTTCAGTATTGTTGCCTGGAGAATCCCATGGATGGAGGAGCTTGGTGGGCTGCAGTCCATAAGTCTGCAGAGAATCAGATACAACTGAAGCGACTTAGCACACAATATGTGTGTAGTTATGTCTCATTGTGCTTTTAATTTGCATTTCCCTGATGGCTAATGATGTTGAACATCTTTTAATGCAGTTTTTGCCATCTGTTTGTTCAGTTAAATGTTCGTGTCTTTTGTTCACGTTCTAATTGTATTGTTTTGTTACTGTTGAGTTTTGCTAATTCTTTACATATTGTAGACCCTAATCATTTGTCAAATACATGGCTTGCAAATATTTTCTCCCCAGGTTATAACTTGTCTTTTCATTCTCTTCACGTGAACTTTTCCAGAACAAAAGTTTTTAATTTTGATAGAGTCCATTGTATTAATTTTTCCTTTTATGACTTTTGATGTTAAGTCTAAGAATGCTTTACCTAGTTTGAGATGATGGAAGTTTTCTATGCGTTTTGTCCAAAAGTCATACAGTTTTATGTTTTGCACTTAAGTTCATGATCACTGTCGCATATGCCATGAGGTTTAGGTGAAGGTTCATTTCTTTGCCTGTGGACATTCAATTGCTCCAGCTCCATTTGTTGGAAAAGCTTCCTCTATTTCATTGATTTTGCACTTTTGTCAAAATGTTGCAAGTATTTGTGTGGATCTATTTATAGGTCTTATATTCTCTTGATCTCTGTGTCTATCCCTCTAATATCACACTGTCTTGATTACTGTACTGTAGTTTTATGTCTGTCCAGACTATGTTGATGCATATAATTTACAGGTTTATCTTTCTTGTAAAATTGTTACCTTCCTTGTATAATTGTAAATATCTAATTCTTTTCTTTATGTGGTGATCTTCTTTATCCCTAAAATGCTTATTGAATTAAAGCCTGTATTGTTGTTGTTTTGTTGGTAAATCATGTCCGATTCTGCCACTCCATGGACTGCAGCACGTCAGGCTTCCCTATCCTTCACTATCTCCCTGACTTTGCTCAAACTCACATCCATCAAGTCAGTGATGTTATCTAATCATCTCTGCCGCCCCCTTCTCCTCTTGTCCTGAATCTTTCCCAGCATCAAGGTCTTTTCCAAAGAGTCGGCTCTTTGCATTAGGTGGTCAAAGTATTGGAGCTTCAGTATCAGTCCTTCCAATCAATATTCAGGGTTGGTTTCCTTTAGGGTTGACTGGTTTAATCTCCGTGCTGTGCAAGGGACTCTCAAGAGTCTCCTCCAGCACCCCGAAGTCTGTATTGTCTGATAATTATTTTGCTTCCCAGGTAGCATTAAAACATTGACAATGTTATTTCAGTCTTCTGATTTCTGATGTTGCTGTTGAAATCCTCAGTCTGTCTGATTGTTGTTTCTTTTTTGAAGATGTGTCCTCTCTGGTTGATGTTAAGATCATCTCTTTGTTCTTATCTGTCATTTCACCATGGTATGTTCAGACGTGGATTTATTTTTATTTACCTGTTTGTTCATGGCTGAGGATCTGTCTTGGATTGTTTCTGGAGAACTCTTGGTTGTTATTTCTTGGAACACTGACTCCATGCTCTCCAGTCCCTAACTGATTGGATGTACAATGGACCCTCTCATCTGTCCGCTATGTTTGGTTCTTCATATTTTATTCATCTCTCTCTGCTGCATACTGAGTAGTTTCTACCCAGCACTTCTCCAGCTTATCAATTCTTCTTTCAGCTGGTTCACTCTGCTTTTTAACCATTTGTTCACTTGATTCCAATGCATATGTTTATTTAAATTTATTTTTAATTGGAGGATAATTGCTTTATAGTATTGTGTTGGTTTCTGCCCTACATTAACATGAATCAGCCATAGGTATACTTATGTCCCCTCCCTCTTGAACTTCCCTCCCACCTCCCTGCCATTCTACCCCTCTAGGTTGTCACAGGGCACCAGATTTGAGCTCCCTGTGTCATACAGCAAATTCCCACTGGCTATCTGTTTTGCATATGGTAATGTATATATGTCAATACTACTCTCTCAATTTGTCCCACCCTCTACATCCCCTACTGTGTCCAAAAGTCTGTTCTCTATGTTTGCGTTTCCACTGCTGCCCTGCAGTATTTCAGTGCTTATGTTTTTGATATCTAGAAGCTGCTTTTGGTTCTTTTTATTTTTGTTAATATCTTGTTCTTATGGTTCTTATTCCTGTTTTACATTTACTTAGTTTTCATCAAACTTATTTCATGTTGCTTAGGTTGTTATTCTTTTCTCAGATTCATGATTGTACTAGGCTGTGTCATTTTGTTTCTGTCTGATACCTCCAGCAGCGTTGTTCCTCGTGTGTTTTGTAATTTTAGATGGTGAACTCATCTTCTGGCTGGGTTTGGTTCTGTTTTCTGAAAGAATTCTGCATGAAAAGGACTCAATCTCCCAAGAGACTGGTTTCATTTGCATCTGCCATTTGCCCCAGATATATCACAAGCCTGGGGTTTTTATACAGCTCTCCTAACTTGGCGGTCACCACCAAGTAAATTCAGACTTGGTGTAAGCGAGAGGTACAACCGCAGCTCTTAGCTTCTCACAGGAGACTCTGTTATCTCACACGGGAGTCCTTGCTTCCCTCCTTTGATGGTGGGTCATTCCTGGTTGGATGGGTTGGGGTCCTTCAGTCCAGTCTCCTCAATCCTTTATTGAGATGTAGCCATTTGAAGGTCCCAGCCTGCATGAGGGGGCTCCATTACACCTCCACTCTTGAGCCCAAGTCCTCTGTCTCCTGTCCACATGGGTGTCACAGCCCAAGGACAGTTTCTTCTTTTGGGGGGCTGTGCTGGGTCATCTTTGCTGAGCGCAGGCTTTCTCTAGTTGTGGTGAATGGAGGTGGCTACTCTTTGCTGTGGTGTATGGGCTTCTCATTGCAGTGGCTTCTCTTGTTGCCACTCGTGGGCTCTAGAGCACAGGCTCAGCATGGGCTTAGTTGCTCTGTGGCATGTGGCATCTTCCTGGACCAGGGATGGAACCAGTGTCCCTTGCATTTCAAGGTGGATTCTTGGCCACTTGACCACCAAGGAAGACATCTCGCCTTCTGCTGCAGCATCAGTCCCTACAAGGGCTGCCCTTCCTTCTGACCACAGGGAGCCTCTTTTCTGTCTTACTGTTCAGGCAAGCAGTAAAAACATCAAGTTACAGTTTGTCCAGCATTTCTAGGTATTTGTGCCTGCAGAGTTTGTTTTCATTTATCTACTTCCTGTCTGAAATAGGAACTCTAATCTCTCTAAGCCTCAACTTCCTTCCCTGTAAAAGTAATAGCACCTCCTTTGTGGGCTCCTTGTGAAGATTAAAGCAAGATTAATAAGGTAAAATGCTTAGCATGGGGCCTGGTACATAGTAAAAACTCAAGGAATTTAAGTATCATTATTGTTACTCTAGAAAATTTGCAAACTTTGGGAAAGTAGAAAGAAAATCAATACAGTACTGTGCTGTGCTTAGTCGCTCAGTCATGTCTGACTCTTCGTGATCCCATGGACTATAACCTGCCAGGCTCCTCTGTTCATGGAATTCTCCAGACAAGAATACTGGTGGGTAGCCACTCCCTTCTCCAGAGGCTTTTCCCAGCCCAGGGATCAACACTGGTCTCCTGAAGGTGGATTCTTTACCATATGAGCCATCAGGGAAGCCCTTTAACACAATAGTAAAACTATAACATAACTTTGCGTCTGCTTTTCTCATTCAATCAGTGCTTTAGTCAGCTTGGCTACCATCACAAAATACCACAGAGTAAGTGGTTTAAAGAGCAGACATTTCTTTCTCACATCTCTGGAGACTAGAAGTCTGAGATTGGGGTGCCCACATGGTTGATTTTTGATTAGGGACCTGCTCCTGGCTTGCAAATGGCTTCCTTTTCTCTGTGTTCTCACACAGCCTAGGGAGAAAGCAAGCTCTCTGGTCTAACCTTCTAAGGGCACTAATCTCATGATGAGGGCCCTGCCCTTATGACTTCATCCAACCCTGATTATGTCTCAAAGGCTTCATCCCCAGATACCATCACATTGAGGGTTAGGGGGCTTCAGTGGGAGAATTTGAGGGGCTTCAGTACAGTCCATGGCTGTAAGATTTCTCTATTTAACAGCTGCCCTCTAGCTTGGAAGCCCACCTGTGATCTTAGCAGGAATGAAATGATCAGATCCATGTTCTTCTTTGACAGAGTCCACCTCAGCAGGGAAGGCCAGGGGGTTGAGAATGCAGAAGGATTCAGGGAACCCTTGAAGTGTGTGGCAGAGGGGAAGGAATAAATTGAGTACTTCTGCCTGAGGCCAGGCACCCTCCCCGCTCCCCCCCTTCAGGCGCCAGGTCTCAGTGGCTTGTCCTGTCTCCCCCTCTTTCCCTCCCCCTGCCCCTCCATCTCTCCCTGCAGGTCGTTCTGGGGTTGGAGTTTTCCCCTCCAGTCACGTTCCAGCTCCGGGCTGGCTCTGGACCAGTGTTCCTCTGTGGCCAGGAACATTACAGTAAGTCCAAGCTTGGACCCTAGTAAAGTCTTCAAGTACAGTGCCCAGCACAGGGACAAGGACGTAAGAGATTCTTGAACGGTTAGAAAAGATTGCCAAGGCAACAGAATCACCAGCAGCCTGGACCAAAGGTGTGGGCTAGCCCCAGTTCTCCTTTGCCCCTCCACCACATCCTCCGTGGACCATGGACCCCCTCAGCTGTAACACCAGGGAGGGTGGGAGTATACTTGGTCTCATCTTCCAAGACTAGTTTGTAAGGAATATATGCTGTATTCAGGAAAAGCACTTAACATAATTCCTGGAAGCAGCACACATTTAAACATTACCTGCTATGAAGTATTGTTGTTTAGTCCCTGAGTCATGTCTGACTCTTGGTAACCCCATGGACAAAGCCCACCAGACTTCTCTGACCATGAGATTCTCCAGGCAAGAACACTGGAGTGGGTTGCCATTTCTTTCTCCAGGGGATCTTCCAAACCCAGGGAGCAAACTCGCCTCTCCTGCATTGGCAGGCAGATTCTTTACCACTGAGCCACCTGGGAAGTATTGGGTTGGCCAAAAGTTCCTTCAGGTTTTCTGTATGCTGTCACAGAAAAACCCAAATGAACTTTTTGGCCAACCCAATATGGAGCTGTAGCAGTAACATGGTCCCCGGCAGATCTCTGTGCTTGTCACGTCCCTTTAACTGCCTTCTTCTCCATCCAGTGGTGCCTCTTTCATCAGGGTTTTCTCCTGCTCCAAACCCCAGGCAGGTTCCACCTCCCTCAAGATGAGGCCTGAGCTCCTTGGCTGCTGTGTCTCCACCCTCCCTCTCCTCCTCTCACATTCTCCTTCCCTTCCTGCCACCAGAGCTATACCTCACCCCGTTCCCCCACCCTCCTGCTGCGGCCTCAGCCCTCACCCACTCCAGCTACGCTTTGTCAGGGAGGCCAGAGAGTGTCTGCAGGAGGCGGGCAGGCAAATGCTTCCTACTCCCACACTGGGAGATCTGGGAAGGGGAGCTGGGCAGAAGTCCCAGGGCCTCGAGGCCCTGCCCTATCTCCCATGCCATCGCTGACATTTCAGATGGATCCTGGGAGGAAGTGGAGGAGGAGGAGGATGACCTGGAGGAGGAGGAAGATGATGATGACGTCGACGACGATGATATGTTCCTGGAGGAGACGCCCGTCAAACAAGTGAAGAGGCTGGTGTCCCAGAAGCAGACAAGTGCTGCCAAGGTGAAGGAGGGGTGCCCAAGGGCTCCCCAAACACCTGGGCAGAGGCTCCAGGCACCCAGGTGTTTGCCTGAGCTCCAGGCCAGGTGCTCAGCCCAAGTTTTCTCTGGCCGTGGCCTCACCCAAACTCTCCTTAATGCTCGTGTTGGTTTCCAGGAAAAAAAGATGGAAAAAAAAGAGGAGGCAGTAAGGTAACTCTTTCCATCTATTAAATTAGCCAACATGTATCTCTTTTAACTGAGATACATAGTGCTTGAAAGAGAATGCTACACATGTGTGCAGGGGTGTGGTACACGGGGACACGGTGGGCTGCTCCTGTTGGTTGGCAGAGCCTTTTCGAAAAGGATTAAGCAGTTCTTCTCTTCTGATTTCATTCCACTTATGGAAGTTCCTTCCAAAGAACCCCATCTGAAATATGGGGGAAATTATTCCCAGGTGGCTCTGCCTGCCAGTGCAGGAGATGAGAGTTTGATCCTTGGATCGAGAAGATCCCCTGGAGAAGGAAATAACAACCCACTCCAGTATTCTTGCCTGGGAAATCCCATGGACAGAGGAGTCTGGAAGTCTACAGTCTATGGGGTCACAAAGAGTCCAACATGACTTAGCAACTAAACAACATATATGAACTAAGAAACTTATCACTTCATTATTCTAATAATATTATAAAATAGAAGCTTTCTAACATCCAGCCATATAACAATTGCTTAAACTGTCACGTCTTCTCAGTGGAATGCAACATAACGCCCATGGAGCAATCTGAAAAGTGTTTATGGAATTCAAAGAACAGGAAATTATTTTCATTTTATTTCACATATTTCCAGAACAAACAAAAAAGTTCTGAAGGGAAATAAAATGTTAATATTGGTAGGAGGTAAAGAAAATTATAGGTAGTTTATTCTCATCCCTATTTGCTATGTTTTGTGAAGACGGTTAACGTCTTTTATGATGAGAAAGAAATAGTTGTGTCTTATACACAAATAAAGCAGAAGTTTAAGGAAAAAAAAATCTTGTTTTGAAAAGAGTCAGGAACTTCCACTGGTGGTCCAAGAGATTAAGACTCCATTCTTCCACTGCAGGGAGCACAGGTTTGATCCCTGGTTGGGGAACTAAAATCCTGCATGCTTTGCGGCACAGCCAAGAAATAATTTTTTAATTAAAAAAAAATGGAAAGTTGGTCCCTGGCAGGTGGCAGGTGGAGAAGTGAAC
Source organism: Antilocapra americana (assembly GCA_007570785.1). Classification (NCBI taxonomy): domain Eukaryota; kingdom Metazoa; phylum Chordata; class Mammalia; order Artiodactyla; family Antilocapridae; genus Antilocapra; species Antilocapra americana. The sequence continues at coordinate 29,922,749 of ML661897.1, read as the reverse complement.
CTCTCTAAATCACAGTCCCTGCTTCCTGGAAGTGTCCAGGGCTCAACTCTGCAGCATGGGCTCTAGTACGAGGGCCTGGGGCTATTGGCATGGAGCTGAGTCTCTCTCTACTCCATATTCCCATTCCTTGTCCAACCCCACCCCATTCCAGACACCATCTTCAAGGGAGCCCTGCTGGAAAGTGAGTACTGCTAAGAGGCTGTCCTCCTGGGGAAGTGGGGGTGGTTTCTGGGAAGGCGCTAGGATGGGGAGGGGTGGGACACTGGAGTCCCCCCCTTCTCTCATATGCCAAATCCACACCCAGACCTAAAAAGCCAGGACGTTAAAAAGAGATGAGGAGCCAGGAGCGCCAGGCTGCAGTGACCAAGGGAGAACCCGTGACACCACCGTGCTGAGTCTGAATGTGATGGACATGATGAGGGGCCGACACAAGAGCCTCTCGCCCCAACTCTCGGTTGCTGCAGGAAGAGCCCTGACTCACAGTCACAATAAAGGTTGCTTTGCTAGGGCCTTGTCTCTGTGCGGTGTCTCCCTGTCCTGGCCGGCTGCAATGAGCACACACGTCCAGCAGAGGGAGGGCATGTGCCAGCACACCCCGGGCATGCCCACACCAGCCAGCTGTGTTCTGCTCTTTACCTTGCTCTCTTGGCCTGGCATCACCCGCTTCCCCAGCTTTGGAGGGGAAGAACCAAGTATCTCAGCCCCTTCCCTAGTTTGGGGAGAGGGAGCTAGAGCTAGGGTGGGTCTTCCTGCGTCCACACTCCCTTCTGGCAGGGCATGGCTGTCCAGGATACACAACTGAGGGGTGATAGCTGCCCACCACCCCCACCAGGAAGGGGCCAGCCTGCATCTCAAGGGCCCGGCCTAGACCTGCTCTCCCAGGTCTGTGTCCTGTTTGGAGGGAGCTGCTCACAGGGTGAAGGTCTGTGTCAGTCTGCACGTTCAAGGGAACCTCCCAAGTGGGGAGACAGGCAGGCTTCCTGAAGCCTAGAGAAGGTGTCTTCCAGAAGATGCGCAGTGAACACTTTCAACTCCCAGGCTAGCATTCCCTGAGGGCAGCAGCCAGAGCCACAAGAACAGGGCTCAGTAAACTGCTGGCTTGAGGCCAACAGATTGGAAGAAGGGGTGAATGACTCATTGCTTGGCTCTGGGCTTCTGCTCCAGGCAGCAGAGCTACTTTGAAGCCAGGTTCACCCATGGTGACACATGCAAGTGGCTGTCCCGTTGGGGTCTACTTGCACAACCTCTCTGAGCTTCTCCCACCTCTAATCAGCACCCCACTGGCCAGGCTGAAGTGAACCAATGGGGAACTGGCCCTGCCCTCCCTCCCTAGGACCCCCAAGTACGTGTCCCAGAAGGCTGGAGGTCTCAGAACACCTGCATCAGATGGGCAAGCTTCCATCTCCCTATTCAGCTTCTCTTGATGCCAGAAAGAGGTAGAGGTGGGCAGGGCTGGTATCTTTTTTTTGGTTTTTTTGGCTGTGCTGGGTGGGTCTTCATTGCGGTATGGACTTTTCTCTGGTTGCAGCCAGTGGAGGCTTCTCTCTGGTTGCCCTGCTCAGGCTTCTCACTGCAGTGGCTTCTCTTGTTGCAGAGCATGGGCTCTAAAGCATGTACGCTTCGGGAGTTGTGGGTCACGGGCCCTGGAGCACAGGCTCAGTAATCGTGACACATGGGCTTAGTTGCTCTGCAGCATGTGGGATCTTCCCGGCCCAGGAATCAAACCCATGTCCCCTGCATTAGCAGGCAGATTCTTATTCACTGTACCACCAGGGAAGTTCAGGGCTGGCATTCTTACTTCTGCTTTCTACACCCCATGATGCAGATGTGAGTTTTTTTCCTGCTTTCTAACAAGGGAGAACATGGTACTTACCTCAGTCATCCAGAGTGACAAGGGACATCAGGTCTGGCTTCAGGTAGGCAGCTGGCATTGACTGCGGCCTCATGCCACCAAGATATAGGGTGAGCAAGACAAATCCCTTCAAGTGGCCTAGAGTCTAGTGGAAACAAAGAGCCAACAACGTAATTTCAGTGACCATCAAGTGCTGTGGAGGAAGTAAAACAGGCTAATTTTGATGGTGGGAGTGGGCTGCTTAGTTAGATCTGAGAAGGTGCCTCAAAAGAGACCATGGACAGGAAAGGGCTGATGGCTACATGTGGAGCTGGCAGAAGGACATTCCTAGGAGCAGAGGGTGCAAAGGGCCTGAGGCGGAACAAGCACAGAGATATGGGCAGAAGGCTCATATGATGTGGTAATGACACTGTGGGCTGGGCACTTCTCTAAGTGCCTTCCATGATTCATGCCTTTAATCCTCATGACTCTGCCTAGAGGAGGGTATATTAGCCCCATTTCTCAGATGTGGAAAGTGAGGTACAGAGAGGTTAAACAATTTGCCCCAAAGTCACACAACCAGAATTCAGGCTCAGGTAGCCTGAACCCAGGGCCCTGTTGTTAACCACCCTGTGGGTGAGAGGGAGACATGAAAGTTGGAGGGCACTGGGAAGTCTCAAACTGAAAGCAGGGATTAGAGTTGAGTCCATGTGTAACTGGAGCCCAGGACGGGCAGCTCCAGAGCTCAGCTATAGCAAAGCCCATGTTTCCCCCAGGGCCTTCTCCCCTGCTCCAGCCTCAGGGAAGTGCCCCTGTTGTTCTTTCCTCTAACTCAGCCACAGGCAGTCAACAGCTAGACTGCTGATATTTGATTTCCACGTGCTGGCTGGTGGTGGGGATCAAATAGCAAAGATAGGGGGATCTGCATTGCTGCAGAGGCCTTTGCCCTTCACCCTTCCCCATCCCAAGCTCTTCTGTTTGTCAACAGGAAAGGGGTGGGCTAAGGTCGAGCAGGTGGTGACAAGTGGCAGGCCTGCAGGTGGCTGCACAAGCTGGGCTGCTAGAGGCAGGCGTGAGACGTCCCCGCTGGGGGGGTGTTGAACTTGGCACTCGGGGATGGGATTAACCACCAGGGCCCAGGCTACTTCTCACTCCCCTTAGCACCTCCTGCCACCCCCGATAAATGTTAATGAACTCTACCCTACTGCCCCTCCCAGCTCCCTCACATCAGGGGAGAAAGTCAAAGTTTAGGTAAACTGAGGCTGAACTACATAAGAGGGTCTTTGCCTCTCTCTCCCTCATTCTTGTAGCACTTGACACTTTTCAGGAAATGTCCTTCCTCTTAGCTGATGTGATGGATGATGGTTTTGACATCATCACTTGTGGCCATTTCCTTTTGATAAATTAGGAAGCTGAGGCCAAAGAGATGAAGGAACTTCCACAGGTCACACAGCCTGGAAGGACCTGGGCCAGGGAAGAGGGATAAAATTCAGAGGCCGGGCCTGGAACATTCCTCACTTGGGGCCCATCACTAGGGTTCCCACAAGGTAAAGGAGCAAACAGAGTCAGAAACCAGGCCTGCAGGTGCAGAATAGGAAGGGACGAAGAGCACAAACAGGCTACCCAGCAGTGCCCCAGAGTCCCTGGCACCAGCCCCCTGGCTGAGCCCCAAGGCCAAGCTTGACAGCGGGCATTTGTTACCATGGAGACTGGGGCTGGGCTAGGGGCTGGCCAGTTAGAGCAGGCCCTTCCCCCACTGACAGGAACCAGGCTCTCTGGCTCAGAGACCTTGGACCTGGATGGAACTCCTCACATCTGCCTCTCCTCACTGCTTTCCATTCCCTGAGCTTACCCCACCACCCCAGATCCCAAGCTTAAACCTCTCAGCTCTTACCTGTGAGTCCTAGGGATTGAGCTCAGAAGAAAGTAGCTCTTAATACTCTACCAGGAAGTCAGAGCAGGTGAGGATGAGGGCATGGCTTCCATAGAAGGAGCCGGCACCAATCACAGTAGAGAGTTAGAATCAAGATGTTGCCATGGAGGAGGCAGAGTTTAAATGGAGCCCCCAGTGATGGTGCCAATGTGGAAAATGGAAATAACCAGGGGGACCATTGGTACCTTGTCTCAAATCAACTGCGCTGCTAACTAGCTGTGAGACCCTCTCTGGATCTCGCTTGTGAATGAGGAGGTGGGACCAGATGAAGAATCTTAAGATCCCTTCCAGTTTTGACATTCTTTCTGATTGCTTCCCGGGCTTCGCAGGTGGCACAAGTGGTAAAGAGCCCACTTCCCAACGCAGGACACATAAGAGACATAGGTTCAATCCCTAGATCAGGGGAAGATCCCCTGGAGAAGAAAATGGCAACCCTCTCCAGTAACCCTCTCCAGCCTGGAGAATCTCACAGAGGAGCTGGGTGGGCTACAGTCCATACGGTCACAAAGAGTTGGACATGACTGAGGTAACTGAGCATGCAAGCACGCATGCTGACTGCTTCCAACTCGGGGCAAATAGTTACGAAGGTCAGGGCCAGGGCCAACACTACACCCCCCAGGCCAGCTCAGGCTCAACTCACCCTTGAGCCCTCAGCGGGGTGCCTGGGGTGGAGCTGGGAGTGAGCAAGGAGTTGGACCCGGAGGTGTCCCTGCTTGTCGGTGGGTGGGGAGGGGTGGCAGACAACTTTGTGGATTGTTCCAGCTCAGGAAGGTGAGAAGGAGGCCTGAAGGTGAGAGTTTCTCCCTCTGCCTCATCTCTTTAGGTAAATAAATCCCCAGCCAGCACTTCCCCTTCTCTTCCCAACCTGGGGGCACTGTGACCTCCGGGGAGCCTAGAGCTGAAGTGTGAGCATCCCCCAGAGATGCCCCCTAAGCACTAGCCCCCTCCCACGGTCACCATCAGCCACCTTCTGCAGGGAAGGAACCATGGTGTGGCGTCCCTGCTCATCAGCTTCCAGGACTGGGGATATTTGGGCATCTTGAATGGGTGCTGTGCTGGGCCAGGAGGGCGTGGACACAGTAGAAAGAATGCATGTGTAAGAGAAAGAGCAGGGACTTTGGAAACCTGACCACATCATTTGCTAGACGGCTAAGTGGATGTGTGTCAGTCGCTCAGTCCACTGAGCTCCTCCATCCATGGGATTTCCCAAGCAAGAATCCTGGGGTGAGTTGCCATTTCCTTCTTCAGGGGATCTTCCAACCCAGGGATTGAACATGGGTATCCTGCAGTGTGGGCAGATTCTTCACCATCCGAGCCACGAAGGACTAGCTGGTGATCCTGAACAAATGACCTATCAGTGTGCCTCAGTTTTCTCGCCTGCAGAATGAGATGATGCCAGGCAGTGTGGGACCACTGGGAGGTTGCTGGGCTCTTTATTCCAGATAGCTGCTGGGGTACGAGAGGAGGAGGCCCCAGGCTCCTCTCAGCTCCCAGAGGCACTAGAGATGGCTGCTGGCCTGGGAGGAATGCCAAGTGGGGCCCAGAAGATATATCTCTGGCTTCTGCTTAAGCGTGACCATCTCACTGAGTCCTCCAACATCCCGAGGCATCACTGTGCCCATCTCTCAGAGGAAACCATGGAGAGCCCAAAGGCAAGTGGCTGATGCCTGCTCTCTTCCAGGGGATCCACCCAGAGCCCCAGCTACGCGGTCTCCCTGCCCCTGGCTCCCAAGTTGGAGCACCCCCTATTTGCTGCTAGTCGGGAGAGCCTTAACCCCTCCTTCCCGGTAGCCAAACAGCAGATAGGGGGAGCAAGGGGTGACAGAGGCAGTGGAAGCCCCTAGCCAACCAAGCCCACCTCCTGCCCCCTGGAGGGAGGTTCCTCCTTTTAAGGCTGCTCCTGGTAATTTCCACCCAGAGCCAGAATCAGCGACCCCAGGCCTGGACTGATTGATACCTGCGGCTCACCCTTGGGGAGGTGGGCCAGGAGGAGGAGGAGAGAGGAGGAGGGACCCTGCCGTTGAGGTCCTTGAGGGTCTGGAACAACGCAGGAGCCTGTCTCCTGATCCAGGAGCCCCTAGCAGCTCCATCCTCTGCGCTTGGGTAGCCCTGCCAGAGGCTGGCAGCGCCCCGCCAGTGACTGCTTTGCAGTCTCACTGGCCGGGAAGGTGGGCTCCTCACACCTCAGTCTCCCAATTATACCCTCCTCCCCCTCCCCCTCCGCCCCCTCTCTCCTCCTCCCCTCTCTCTCCTCTTCTCCACTGAAAACCTGTGGCTCAAAGAGACCTTGGCTTCTCTGGGACTCTACCCCTGGGGACTGCCCACATCTGCTCCTGACTTTGGGGGCAGGAGGGCAAACGGCCCCAAGAAATCTCTCCGGCAATGGGAGCCGCCCGCTTGCTGCCCAACCTCGCACTGTAAGTGCACTGTTCTCGGACCGCTGTCTTGTTGCCATTTCCAGCCTCGGGGGCAGACTTAATGGTCCTGGGACTTCCACAAGGACTGCGGGGTGGGCACCTGGTGTACCCTGGGCTGGCTGTTCTGGCACCCACAACCAGGTCCACCTTGTCTCCCACACAGGTGCCTGCAGCTGCTGATTCTCTGCTGTCAAACTCAGGTAGGTGGGCATCTGCCCCCCACCCTCGCCGTGCTTTTCCCCATCGTTCTCACCCTATCAATGCTGGGACAGGAGTGCAGTCTCCAGAGGCATATCCTGGCCTCTTCCCTAGTGCAGAAGACTCTGAGGTTTGGGGGGCTGGGATGGCATGGGGTAGGAGATTTGGGGATTGATGGACGTTTTCATTTCAGCCCAGTTCCCCTGGGGTCTCTTCTGCTCCCTCCATCCCTCCACACTGGGTTCCCCCCAAGGCTAAATGCACCAGGGGCAGCCAAGCCTGAGGGATGGAGCCCGGGAGTGGTCGGAAGAGGGCGGAGGTGATGGCTCAGGTGAGGCTTGTATCAATACTTGCAAGTTCCCCAGAAAGGACAGATTTCCATGCAAAACCACCTGTGTGTGCCATGCACCCCACCCCACTCCCACCAATACAGATGTCCTGCCAGTCATAGTCCTGGGGGGGCATCTGGTGGGCACTCAGAATGCCCAGCCAGGGCGGGCGACTCCTTACCTATAGGGCAATGAGGTCAAGCCCAGAGGTTTGTATGGGACAAGATTCAAGGGTTTGCTTCTCCACACCCCCAACCCCAAGTCAGCCTCCCCCCAGCCTCAGCCCCCGTGCGAGGCTCGGTCCCTTTTTGTGATCCTCCATAAAAGTGCAGCTATTAAAATGCACTGGTCCAGAACCGCTCTGGGGAGACATCGCTTGGCTTTCCCAGGCCAGAGGCCGGCTTCTCTTCATAGCCAGTGGGGACTTTTTTTGAAGGTAAATGCCTTTTCTCTGAGCGAGGGAAAGGGGCTGCCTTTGAAGCGGTGGGGGGGTGGGAGAGAGAGAAACACCCCCCCTTTCCCTTCCCCCTTTTGCTCTAGCCCCCGTTCCAGGCCTTTTGCTTCACACATCCAGGGAGAGCAAGAAGAAAGCCCCCAGCCCGGCCAGGAGGGGGCTGGGGGTGGGCCCAACCTGTTCAGGAGGGGGAATTAGCACAATGGTGCGGCTGGCCAAGGCGTTTATGGCCTGGCTGAGGCCCCATTCAGGACTCCAGGAAGGTGGCAAAGCTGTCCTTTCCCCCTTGAAGTGCCCCCTCGCCCCCCTTGGTGGGGGGGCCAGCAGGCCGGACCACAGCCATGCTTGAGGAGCCGTCTGACAAGCAGCTGTCTGCGGCAGGAGAAGGGGAGGTCCCCCACACCCCCACCCCGCAGCGGGAACATGAAAGGGACAGGCCAGGTCCTGCGGGGAGAGCGACTTGTAGGCTGTGGGCTATGGGGGGGCGTGGGGCTGCTTTTGTGCAGGGCTAGAAGAGGGATGGGGAGAGGAGGGGGTTTTGGGGAGGGGGCCCCCTCTCTGCTCCTGACCTGGAACAGACAGACAGGAGGGGGCTGCCCGCCAAGAGGGGCGGAGGGTCTGAACGTGGGCCAGGAGGCTAGGGCTGGGGACTGGCCACCCCCTCCCCCTGGCACAGAGGCAGGTCCCCCACCCCAGATGCTGGCCTCAGGTTTTCTCAGAGCCGTGGAGAAGTGGGATGGGCGGACCCTGCTCCCACGGGCTGGGGTCATGGCAACATTCCCGGGCTGTGGGGAGCTGGGGTCCGCCCTGGGCAGTGACACACACACATGAAGGGTTAACCCTGCACAGGTTCCACTGTCAGCCTGGAGCTGCTCCCTCACCTCCCCCTTCCTCCAAGCTGATGCTTCCCATCCCTCCCTCTAGGAGACACAGGCCCCTCACAGATGCTGGGCCTAGGGGGTCTAGCTCTGTCCAGATGGTTGCGATTGAGCTGGGATCAAGGTGGACTCAGGGATCTGGGGCATGGAAAGGCTGTCCCAGCACAGGCCAGCAGGATCCAGGTGGAGAAACATTTTAGAGCTAGAGCCGGAGCTGTCACCAGAAGCTGGGAAATGTCATCCAGGTGTGCACCTTGCCAGAGAGTGAGCAGGCAGGAAGTGGTCTGTTTCTTTCCCACCCAGTGCTACAGATGGATAAGGAGAGACCATGCTGGAGAAGGCACTTGTCCTGGCTTTGTATGGAGCACAATGCATGGTGGCAACGGCCCCCCTCCCTGCTGGGGAAGCAGTGTGAGGCAGCATCACCCCGGACTGGCCAAGAGCCTCTCTTACACTGTGGCGCAGGCAGGCGGCCTCCCAGAACAGTCCCGGGGCCCCCACTGATAGTACCTCTCCACCTTCTTCCATGAAGGAGGCCTCTCAACCCTAGAGCGGGGAGGAATGCTGGATGGGGCAGTGGCTGCTCTGAGGGCCCTGAGCACCCAGCGGGAGTGGCAGGGGAGATGGGCGTGAGCTTAGGAGTTCTTGGTTAGCAGTGTAAAGAAATGCTTCCAGGGGCCCTGCAGGAGCTAGAGTCGAGTCTTGGTGCCCCCACAGTGGTCCATAGACCAGCTGCGGTGTGTACACGTGCATGTGTGTGAGTATGCACACATCTTTGTGTGTGCACATGCGGGCATGGGCTGCGCGGAGGTCTGGGGAGACATCTGGTCACCCTGGCTAACAGAACCAAGCCCCTGGCAGTTTGGAGAAGGGACAACCTCCCATCCTAGAGGCAGGGCAGGGGTCTGTCACTAACCAGCTGCGTGGCCCCATGCACCTCCTCCCTAGATCATGGAGATCATATAGCACCAGCTTGAAGCTTCCTTCCAGCTCCCAGTCACCATTCTAGACCTGAACTGTGTCCCCAAGTGTCCCTCCAGCCTGGCCAGCTACCAGTCCTCTGCTCCAGGGCAGATGAGGAGCCAAGAGGTCATAATGACTGGCTCACACACTGGCCTGGGAAGGTCACAACCAGGTGCCTCCTGCACCCTGCACCTCTACTTCACAGGGCAAATGACCTGCCCCCACCACACTCACCTCCGCACCCCTCCCCCGGATGGACCTGCGGTGGCATCACCCAAAGCAAATTGACACTATTTTTCCCTTGGTAACCGCAAAGGGGGAGAATCACCCGTCTCCTAATTTTAACCAGTACGTGAGGGACCAGGGTGCCATGACTGACCAGCTGAGCCGGCGGCAGATCCGTGAGTACCAGCTCTACAGCCGGACCAGCGGCAAGCACGTGCAGGTCACCGGGCGTCGCATCTCCGCCACTGCTGAGGACGGCAACAAGTTCGGTGAGACCCAGCCCTCATGGGAGGCCACCCACACCCCTGTCTGGCCTCGCCTGGTCAAAGGGCCTCCCCATGCCCCTCAGCCCCACCCAAATTCAGAGGTCAGGCCCCCTGCTGCACCCCTGGGCCGGCAGCCCCAATGGACGGAGGTTTCTCCCCCTCCCCACAGCCAAGCTCATAGTGGAGACGGACACATTCGGAAGCCGGGTGCGCATCAAGGGGGCTGAGAGTGAGAAATACATCTGTATGAATAAGAGGGGCAAGCTCATCGGAAAGGTGAGGCCTGGGGGACAGGGATTAACAAATGAGTCTGTCTTCCTGGGGTGAGGGCAGGCCGGTCCCGCAGCATCCCACCACCCTCTGCCGGGCCCCATCGAGTACTGTAACTTCTGCTCTCACCCCACCATTCAGCCTCTCTCCGATCCCTCTAGTCTCTGTGGGTCTAGAAGCCCTCTGAGAACACTGGCTGATCCATAAGGATCCTTGGCTCTGGTTTATGGGGTAATTTCTCAGCATAGTGAGGAAGAATTTTAGCACCTACATCATGTGCCAGCCCTCGTGTTGAGGGCTAAGAGCTGATCAGTGTTGAGAAGGCCAGAAGTTCCCCTCTTAACCCCTGTCCAAGGTAAGTGGAGTCCACAGGCTCTAAGTGGCAAGATTCATACTAACCACCTACTAACGTAACGGCTAGTCACACTCTCTGCAATGGTGGGTCCAGAGTTGTGCAGGGAGAATTCCGTTTCCTTTTGCATCATCTCATCCTGCATTCTGATTCTGGCGGTTCTCAAATATTTGCTTAGTTTTGTCAAGTCTCAGTCTTCTCATCTGTAAAATGGAAGTGTCAAGATTATCTACAGAGCCAGATGGGTGGATACCTGGTTCTTGACATAGTTGGTGTTCTACACACATTTATCTCTTCTTTCCATCACACTGTTGCCTACCTTCCCTCCACTCAGCAACACCATTCACCCAGATCAAGGACCGTTCTGCTTTATGAGTGCCCACTGGGTATGCACTGAACTGCATAGTTACCTTGATCATTTACACCCACCTAGATAAACCAAGGTTCAGTCTGGCTATATACCTTGCTCAAGGTGTACAACTTAAAGGACAAGGTTGTATTTAAGTTCAGATCCGACTTCAGCAAAGTTTGTTCCTCCCTCCACCTTTGCCTTTCCATCAAGGGTGCCCACCTTACCAGGCAGACTTTCTAGGGCTCCCCATCTCTGTGGTTCCCTTCTTGGTTCTATAACATCGGCCCATAAGGCAGACACGCCAGCCAGGGTGGGCAGACAAACTCCCCTTCTCTCCTTCCTCCCCCTGGCAGCCCAGCGGGAAGAGCAAAGACTGCGTGTTCACCGAGATTGTGCTGGAGAACAATTATACGGCTTTCCAGAATGCCCGGCACGAGGGCTGGTTCATGGCCTTCACAAGGCAGGGCCGGCCCCGTCAGGCCTCCCGCAGCCGCCAGAACCAGCGAGAAGCTCACTTCATCAAGCGCCTCTACCAGGGCCAGCTGCCTTTCCCCAACCACGCCGAGAGGCAGAAGCAGTTCGAGTTCGTGGGCTCGGCCCCCACCCGCCGGACCAAGCGCACGCGGAGGCCACAGCCCCTGACGTAGTCGGGGACCTGGGGCCGCCGCCCCTCACTCTCGGGCTTTCCCATTCCCCTCCCTTCCTAATCCAAAGACTGGGCTGGGGGTGGGGGCCGGGGAGCCAGAGCCCCCAAGGGGGATGCCGAGGACCACTGAGCATCACAGCCACACACCCCCACCCCACCCCCGCTGGAAAGGGGCAGGACTGCCACTAACTAGGGCGGCTCCCTGGGGCCCCAGGCTGGAGTCTCCCCTGAGGGTGGGGCGGGCCCCCAATAAGGAAGGTAGAAAAGTCAGGCTCCCTAAACCGAATGGGAAAGTCAGCGGATTCAAGGCTCCTCAAATTCTCCTCCCAGCGTCTCCCTCAGTCTGCCCCCAGCCTCCGAATTCCTCCCGGCCAGACGGTAGGAAGGGACTTTTGTTTTGGTTTCAGGAAAAAAAAAAGAAGAGGGAGAAAAAAAAAAAAAGCGGGCTGGTCATTCCTCACATCCCACTACCGAGGCCTGCACCCCCATCCCTCAACGCCCAGCCCCGGAATAAAACCATTTTCTTGCAAAGAGGTTATCTGAAGGGGGGCAGTGGAACTGCAAAACTGAACTAGGGACAAACTGGGACAAACTCCTCTCCGAGAGGAGAGGAGGCGAGCGCACAGGCCCGGGCGCGGCGCGACAGGTGGAGGCCGGGCTGGGCCCCTCACGTCCCCGCAGGGGCAGGGGACACGGACACGGGCAGCCGGGAGGGAGGGATGGCCCGGTAGGCCCCGCACCTCCACCCCGCGGGAGGCTGGCGGCCCACGACGCGCCCCTCCTCCGCGGGCTCGGGTTTCCTGGCTGGCACCGCGCGTCCCGTGCGACCTGCTGGGGCGCAGAAACCCCAATCCTGGGGCCGGCCGGAGCCACCGGGGCTGAAGCCGCAGGCCGGGCGGCCGCGGGCGCTACAGCCTCCTCGCCGGGCGCCAGATTGCTTTTTTCCGGTGAGGAGGTCGGGTGGGGGAGGAGCGCGGAGGGGCAGAAGGGGAGGGAGCGCGAGCCCGCGTCCCGAGCGCCCAGGTCCCCGCGGGGGGCCGGGCGGGGGCCGCACCTGGGGGGAAAACGCGATTAGAGGCTGCGGCGGGAGAAGGCGGGGAGTGCCGGGCGGCAGGAGCAATCCTCCCCCTCCTTCCTCCCAGCCCCGAACTCCTCCGGTGGGCTTTCCAGACGCCTCCAGGTGTGCATTTGGGGAGTGGAACTAAGAGGCCATAAAACCCGCCCCTTTCCTCTTTTGCCACGGCTTTTAATCTTGTCAAGGGGGGAGGCCCTTCCTAGCAAAGGCCCCTTCCCTGCTCTTCTCTCGGAAACTTCCCTGAGCCCTCTCTTCTGCGGATGGATCCCCTCCCACGCCCCGCCTCAATTTCCCTTCCCTTTCTGCGAAAATGTTAAGGGGAGAGGGCGTGTGGATTTTGGAGAGAGAAGAAAGTATGTAAGACATCCTTTTTCCCCCTCTTCTCCTAACAGTGGCCTTAAAAATAAGGAAAGAATGGAAAGTGCGGGGGAGGGGGCTGGTTTAGTCAAAAGGGGAGGTGAGTGGAGTGTGGTCCCAAGTGGATGGGGTGGAGGGTTCAGTCACCTCTCCCTGGGTGAGAACTGGAGCCCAGGCTGACACCCCCTACTCCTGGGGAATTTAGACGGCCATAGCCAAGAGGGAGGTCCCCAAGCCATTCTCCCTCCAGCTTGTCATAATTGCTTTTCGCTAGGTTGCTTTTTCTTCTTCCCCCCCAATCACAAAGAGTCTTAATCCTGGCGGAGACTGCGGGAAACGGGTAGGGGTCGTTTTCTGGGGGGGAGGGTAGGGAGGGTGGTCTGGAACTACTGCACAAAACAGTCGAGTTCAATGGGATTTTCAGGGAAGGGGCAACGCCCCGCAATTACCTGAACACAAAGGGTTGGGGCCCCAGGTGTGGAAGACTGGACTTGGGGGGCTGAGGGAGGGGGCTGAGAAGGAGGTGTGCTGGTGAGGGGGAGTTCTTACAATCCCTCTGATTTCCGCAGGAATTTGAGACATTCTTTAAAACTCTGGACCATTTCCCCCCAGCCGGGCTCTCAGGCCCACCCCCACCCCTCCCTGGCTGGGGTTAGAGAGCTTCAAAGGTGCACGGGGCCCTTTGTCTTGCCTCGCCTTTCTTCTCTGCCTTTCTCCGGCCCCTCCCTCCCTCTCTGTGACCTCCCCAGCACAGACAGGCCTCTGGGGGCCGGCTCCAGAAAGCCCTCACTGTTTCCTTTCTTGCTTTTTGAGGTGGTGAGACCTGGCCGGGAGGGACAGGGAACCGGGAAGGGTGAGAGAGGAAGGCAGTTGGGGAGGCCTGTGCCACCTCAGACAGTGCCCTAGCGCCACCCCCTCCCCGAGCCTGGCAGGTCTCGCCCCCACTTGTGGTCATGGGTCCCCGGCTGGGTCCTCTGGCTGGGCCCTCGGAGCCATCTCACCCCACCTTTTCGTGCCTCTGAGGAGTGCAGGCTACGCACCGGGGTGCCTCTTCATGCTCTGGGGAGATAATGTGTAAGGCGAGTGCGGAGAAAAAAGAGTATGTTCAGCTCATTCCCTCCTACCTGGTGGTGATTTCCAAGAAAGAAAAGGAATGGTCTCTAATAATGGGACCTGGTGTGGGGGCGTGGGGGGTGGGGCAGAGGTGGGATTGAAAGTATCTGTTACTGTGGCAGGAATTTGAGGAATTCCCGCAGACTTCCGATGGAGACCATCAGAGACTAAGTCAGTCTAAGTCTCCAAGCCAGTGTGAGGGTTGGGAATGGACATGATGGGGGAAGATACTTAGGGTGAGTGGAACACATCCTCTTCAGGGAGGATGTGGCAGGAGGAGGGCGGTGGCAGCTCGCCTCAAATCCTGTGCTCCGTTTAGGATGCCCAAGAACTCTAGCTAAGAATAGCCTACCTATTGATCTCGCCTTTTCTGCCCTGTCCTCCAAACAGCCAGCTGAGGCAAGAGGGCAGCTGAGGCAGGAAGTCAGGGCAGAGATCCTCTCATGCTTTAGCCCTCCGAGCTGGCTTCTAACTAACGTCTCTCTATTCAGTCCCTCTGACTCCCCTGGCTGTGACTTCCCAGTCACCCAGCCCCAATCTCACTGCCCTGGACACTTGGAAGGACCATCTGTCCTGGAAGCTCTTTCCTCCCTGGCCCGCCCTAGACCATCCTTTCTTCCTTCTCTCCGTCTCAGACTGTTTCTTTCCTGGCCCTGCCTAGCAGAAATGTGCCCTGAGATTTTCACCACTCTCTTACTCCCCTATCTCCTTCTGAGAAAACCAGAGTGTTAACTGTCACTGCCTTGCACCCAACTGCTTTCTCCACCAAACTCTGCACCTTGGCTGGACTTCCCAAGGTGCAGAGACACTGAGTTCCATCTCATTGACTGCAATGGCTTTCCACGTGGTCTCTCCTACACACACACTCTTCAGGACATCACATAGTTTGTCCAACTCATCTTACTTTCTCTTAAACCACAGCTCTGCCTCTATCACACCATCTCTGGCAGACTCAGCATGGCTTGCAAGCCCCTGCTCAGTCCTGCCCAGGCCCCTCTTCAGCCCTATCCTTCCAGCTCCCCTTCAAGAATGATGGCAAAACTACAACCCTTGCCATCCAACAGGCACACTGGGCCCTTTTTTTTTTGGCCATGCCACGCAGCTTGTGGGATCTTAGTTCTCTGCCAGGGATCAAACCCTTTCCCTCTGCAGTAGAAGCACAGAGTCCCAACCACTGAATTGCCCAGGAATTCCCACTGGACCCATCTTTGCTGATGAGTTTCCCACTGCCCAGGATACCCTTCACCAGCATGCTGGCATAGCCAGACCACAGCCATCTCCTCAGCTCCACAGATGCCCTTCACTCCCCCAGGGACAGTGGTCATCTCTGCTGTCCCTGGTTCCTCTGGCCATGAACTTGCCCTGGCTTTAGGGCACATATCACAGCTTTTCCAGAACTGTACTTAACTATGCTCGTGTCATGGTTCTGTGGGACAACAAGGGACTCCAATGTAGATTTAGTCAGTCTTTGGCTCCCCCATAATACCCAGCATGGTATGTTACACAGAGTATTTATTGAAGAAATAAACCAACTGGAGACCCAGAAAGAAGTCAGTGGCCACTGGCCCAGCACATGTGGTCCCTGAAGATGGAGGTAAGATGAAAAGTCAGAATCCTGCCTCTAAGCTCCATCCTTAGGTGGACTTGAGCAGGAGGGGTCCTAAGCATTTAATCCAAATATTTATGTATTGCCTACAACATACAACCACTGTGCTAGTCCTTCAGTTACTAAAAAAGATGGACGGGATACTGTGTCATCCTCTGTCAAATCAAGATACTTGAAATTTAATTGAGGCGGGGGTGGATAAACCTATGGGGCTTCCCAGATGGCCTGAGTGGTAAAGAACCCACCTGCCAATGCAGGAGATGTAAGAGATGAGGGTTTGATCCCTGGGTTGGGAAGATCTCCTAGAGGAGGGCATGGCAACCCCCTCCAGTATTCTTGCCTGAGAAATCCTGTGGACAGAGAAGCCTGGCGGGCTACAGTCTAAAAGGTCATAGAGTCGGACTCGTCTGAAACAACTTAGCACTCAGGCTATATCTATAAAAAGGCAGTTCTTTTAGGGACTGTGGGAATCTGTCTCTTACCTCTAATGGATGTGCCAAAGATTGCAAAGTGGCATTTGGTACATTCATGGGACTTCCCTAATGGTTTAGTGATTAAGGATTTGGGCTTCCACTGCAGGGGCATGGGTTTGATCCCTAGTCAGGGTACTAAGATCTCACATGCCACAATGTGGGAAAAAAAAAAAAAAAGGTGGTACATCCCCAAAGAGTGAAAGGGGAGGAAATAAAGACAGAGATTGGTACTGAACTCCAGAGATGTGCCAGGCAGCACACAAGGCAAGCTCACATGGAACCCCTCATTTAGCGGGTGAGATTTTTCCCATGTCATGTGTGAGTGGGCTCACACTCCGAGATGTTAACTCACCCACGCCTGCAGCCAGGTAGGAGGACAGTCCAGATTCTCTCCTGTCTGTGACACCTAGAGTGCTATGTCCTCCACTCCTCAGCCAGGCACAGTGGGTCAAGGGATGTATACAGGGGGGCAGTGCTGGGGAGGGCTGGGATTTGCATGATCTTGAAGAATGAACAGGATCTCTGTTAGCAAAGAAGACCTGCAAGGGGGAAATATTGAGAGTGAAAACAGCAGGGGAAGAAGGGCTTCAAGGTAGGGAAATGTTGAGATATGTTACAGAGCAAGGAAGAGCTGTGAGCAGTGAATGGGTTTGGCTGGCACTGAAAGTTTGCATTCAGGAAGTGGCAGAAAAGGACTGAGCCACGTTATGGCAATTAGGTCTCTGCTGTGGCAGGAGGAGATGTTGAGGGGCTTCAAGAAGGGAGCTGACCAGGTGCAATTGTGGGGTAAGGGACTGGAGGAGAGGGGCTGGTCTGGGGCAGCCGCTGGGACTGAGGTTCTGAGGTCTGACAGTCAGAGAGTCCAGTGCTCGGAGATAGGTGATGTATCTCCCAAACTGATGAGAAAGGCTTACTCTGAGGCTCTTGTCTTTCTTTTTGTTCCACTGGCCCAGTTCTCTGGCACTGTCCCTTCTTAGCCACCCAGGGGCCCAGCCAGCCTCTCCAGGAGTTAATGTTTAGACCTCCTGGGGTAGGTCATGCAGAGGGCGGGGCAAGGGGTACTGGACTGAGACCAGAGGAGAGCACAGGCCCCAGGGAGGGGGCAGGCTGCGGGGCCGGCATCCAGTCAGGACAGCTGGCACCAGTGTCTTTGCTAGGGAAAGAACCAAGAACTAGGTACCTTGGGCCTGGGACCACCCTCCTGAGAGGGCAGGAGCCCCCGCCCCCTCCTGTGGACTCCAGCACCTATCCTCAAGGCCTTGAGGCACTACTGAGCCTAAAGGTAAGCTCGCTCCTCTTGTTAGCAGCCTGCTGGGTACAGCCCAGCGGTGCCCAGGAAGCCTGCCCAGGCCCAGTTCACAGGTAACCTGGTGTTCAGGGGTGCTTGCTTCTGGGATTGAAGCTTTTGCCTCCAGTCTCCTCCCAGCCTGATGGGGTGACTGGCAAGCAAGGAGGAAGACTGGACCATTCCACTGGCCTTGAGGAGTCTGGGGCCTTCCCAAGAGGAGAGGACTAGGAGGCAGAGCAAGTCTCCCCACAGGGCAAGACCAGAGATGAGGGGAGGCAAGCAAGGAAGGACCTTCTGGCCTGCACACACACAAACACACACACACTCCAGGATCGCTCAGCAAGGACACACACACACACACACACACACACACACACAC